>JAKSZP010017192.1:0-187588 GCA_022478985.1 Massospora cicadina | reverse complement strand
CAGAGTAGTCAAAATCCTGGCCACATCTATGGGAGCACAACAACTTTTCTCAGTTCTGTATGACCCCTCCACAAATTGGACCGTGGAAAGAGCAAATGGAACCTTAGTTTCCATTCTTCAAAAACTGGCCTTCTCTGGTCCTCTTCACTTAGATCAATATCTACCTAGTGCTCTTATGGCATATTGGATTGGCTATCACCAGATTTTAAAAATGTCTCCATTCCGTGTCTTGTATGGGAGGGAACCTGGCATACCTGCCCTCTTAGCAAAGGATATATTCTCTTCTAGAGTTGAGGAACCGGAGAAAGTTATGAGAGGATTAGCTCAGCGCATACTCCAACTCCAAACTGAAGCTATGATTAATTTAGCAAAAACAGTGACAAAAGAAGGGCCAGCTGCAAATGAGTTCCAAACACCCCTACCTACCAAGTATCTGACATGGTATTATACTACCACAACTGCATCACTCTTAGAAGTGGTAAGCTTGGATCAATTTGGTAGGGTCCTTTCACCATCATCTATAAGAGAGGAAACGAGTACTTTATTAAAAATCTAGCTACTGGTATCACAATTTATTGCATAAATGGCCGTTTCCTCCAGCTTTACTCGTTCCTTAACATTCTTGAGGGGGGTGATGTTGGACAATTGCCTTTACAGCTTAAAAATAAGAATGTTTTAGGTTGAGTTCAGCCAAAAAGGGAAATGTCAGCCATTTGCAATTTTCTGATGCTATTAAGAGCAATTTTAATGGTAAGTCAAGGATGTTGGCCAAAGGACTTTGGCTGATTCTTGGTGGAACCACGTTAATTGGGGTAACACCAGTCTAAAACCCACATGGGCACAATCTGTAAAATCAAACAATCAGATTTTACTAATCACATGACAGGCTTTGGGCAACCAGCGGAAGGTACTCCCCAACCATCACCAAGTCATTCACAACGCCTATGCGGAGCACCCCCTTTATAGGCATGGTGGAGGTCCCTCAAGGTGAAAATTATTTCTCTAGTGGTGATTTGTTGCAGTACATCAAAACCTTGCCGCATGGGTACATTCTGCCCCAAAACTCCAAAGTCTATTTTACCAAAATTAACTCACTTTCCCCACGGTCAGATAGGATTGAAACCCATATCACTTAAATTGGTAGCATTGAAGCTATTTCAAACATATCCCCAAATTCCCTCCAACCCTCAAAAGTAGTATAAATACTAATTGTTGAACATTGGGAAGGGATTGCTTCTCATTTTTACCTCCACACTCATATTAAAAATTATAAAAATCAAATTTTTATAGTTCTCTGATTTTTATTTTATTAAACTCCTTTGTGGGATCCAGCGGCATAGCACCAAGTGAGCATAATTCAAGCTGGATTCCTACAGGCTGCCACAGAATCCCTTATTAATGTTTATTATAGATCTTAGCTTGGATGCTTAGAAATTTACTGAGACACTACCCTAAAATTTTTCTTATATTGTAAAGTCTAAGTTTTTTAAGGTTACTCTCTTTTTTCATCCTTTTTTTAAAACAAATATACAATTTGTTACTAGGAGCTACCTCTCCAGACTAAATATCTGTAAATAAAGACTTTTTGACCAAGAAAAGCAAAAGGTGTAATCCAACACCCAGAAGCTTTGGGTCCCCTGGCCTTAACAAACTAAGGGATATGTGGTATCACACTCATAGTCTCAACAAAACTGGGGCTCCCTGACAGTTACACCCTGAGCTCTCAGTGAATAATATATATTTAAATGAAAAAATAAAGAATTACAATTTGGCGTCAGATTTATTTTTATCAGGAACGCCTTAAACTCTTGACTAAATTACCCGCTATGATGCACGGGTGGAGCAACAAATATTTGCCATTGAACAACACCAACTCAAACTTCAAGATGCAACTACTGAGCTCAAAAGCAAGATTTGGCAAATATCCCCCCTTGTTCCACCAAGTTGGCCTTTCATGCCGCCCATGATTGGTAAGATTTAATAGCTGAGGATATTAATACCTTACAAACTAAAGTGGACACTCTTCACCCTTACAAAACGTCCAGCAGTATCGATTCCTCTTTAGGTGAAAACGCCCCCCCAATGTCAGTTCACATTGTTTGGCCGTTAACCCCCCAGTAGCACATTTAAACTGTCATACAAAAAGAAGTACATCCCAGGCGAGGGGAGCATTTTCTATTTCTTATTTTGTTATAAAAATGCTATATAAGAAGCCACTAACACCCAACTTTCAAACACCTAACTGTCTTAGTCGTGTAGCTCAAGACATTTTAGTACCTCATCTAATGCAGTGCCAGACTTGGGATGACTCCAAGACTGCCTTGCTTCACGAAATTGGGAGCGACCTAACTTTATATAACCAAAAGCAAACTTTTATGTGTATGAGCCTTTATCAAGGAGAAACTGTCACTGAGTTTGCTCACCGTTTTTGCCTTAAAGCTCAAACGTTGGTCATAGGAAATACGTCTTACTTTAGATTACTCTATCACTGCTTCTTTTTTGGCGTTTAAAAATGTGCCTAACATTCTACTCTATCTTAAAGCGGTGAAGTCTTACTGGACGTATATCTATATCAATCAAGCTATTTTGGAGATTCCTGCTGACCTATTCAAACCTACTGGACCCACTTGTTTTAATAATAACAAGCCTTAGCCCTAAGTGCTAGAGGTTAAACCCCCAAGTCACCTACACCTGAATTATACTGCACCCATTGCAAGAGAACCAACCACACTTTAGACTTTTTTCACATCCTTTGATATAAGTCAGCTAAAGATCATTCAGTATAGGTCAAGAGGCTCCCTATTATGACAGAAATCCAATGCCTTTAAGACCCTTGTTCTAGCTCTATCTCTATTCCCAGTACTTCAGGATGTCTTGTGTTAGCTGCGCCTGCAGAAGTTAACGTACCTTTTTCTATTCAAGAATATAAAAATCTCCGGCAATCTTACTTATATGTTGGTTAGTCACCCAAACCAATTTTGGTGGTCAGATCTTCTATGGAAAGTCAATCTCTGGAAGATAAAACTTAAAAATGCATTGAACAGCCCCAAGCCTAGCCATAGCAGAATCCTCTGCTTGCTTCTCTACAAATCCCTAATTTCTAGTTTACTTGATGTTTATTCCCAGTTCTGATCTTTTGTGGTTTGAGTAGAGGTAGTCATACATAAGGTAAAGTCCTGGCATTAATTGGCACTGGATCCCCAATTTTTATTATTTCCTCCTGACTTATCCAATGATAAAAATGGCTCCAGACTTGATTCATGAAGCTAATTATGGGACAACCAATAAATCAGTCAACTAATGCAAGAGGAGCATATTCTGCCTTACCCCTTAGATTTTGAAACTTTTAATTACCGCCCCCACCATTTCATTAGGAAACGATACTTATGAGTTGTTTATTGGGGTCCAATTTATGCGGGAATTTAATTTATTTATCAACCATAAGGTAAAATACCTATCTCTACTAAGGTAATAGTTTCGTTGATATTTGAACTCCTTGTCAAAAGTAAAGAAGCTCTAAAAATGGACATGCCTCCTCAGATGCCCGTCCTTCAGTTGCAAAGTTGAATACCAAGTCCTAGGGGAAAACTAAGTTACCCCCCAGAGGCGGTGGATGCTGAAGATGGGACCCTCTATATGCCCCACATCCTATCATAATACCCTCTGGCTCTCAAGATATTGTGGATATGGGATCCAGATTTTCACAACCATATAATCAAATTTGGAGCTAAGTGGACACTTATACCCTTCAATCAAAGAAGCGTTGACCTGCCCTAGGATTTTGGATCCCGCCTATGGAAAATCCATTTCTATCTTATTAAGGAATTTAACGAATTATACCCTTCAAGTCCCTCAGCATGCCCCTATAACTTATGTAAAATTAACCATTGATATTATCGCCGATGTAAGCTGTTTTGGTTTTTTACAGGATTTAGGATACAATCCTCTACCCATAACATCTCTAGTAAAAAGCAGGATTGGAGATAATCTTACTCTTAATGAACGCCATAATGTTGAAGGCCTCCTTGAGGAGTATGGCATTTTTTTCCTCAGGACCAAGTGACTATGAGAAAATGTTTGGGGTAATTCATCAGATTGATACTGAGGCTCGCCCTCCATTTTAATCCCAGCCATACTGAAGATCCAAAGTGAAGGAAACTCAAGTGGCCTTAGAGTTACAGCAACTGTTAAAGGCTGGTTTATTAGTGTTATCTAAAAGCCCATGGGCTTCCCCATTCTTATTAATTTGGAAGAAGGATGGTGGCCACTGTGTTGTCATGGATTATCGTAGCCTCAATTCTATCACACGAAAAGACAGCTATCCATTGCCGCGTTTAGATGATTCCATATCTTGATGTTGGGGTCCCACTTTTCTCAGCTATGGATCTCGCTAGTGGTACTGGCAAGTTAAATTGTTGCTGGAAGATCGGGAAAAATGTGCTCTCATCTTAAGTGAAGGACTATTTGAGCCCACTAAAATGCCACAGATGCTATGTAACGCCCCTGCTACCTTCCAACGCGCCATGGACGGACTCTTAGGCGATTTAAAACGCTCATGTTGGCCGGTTTATCTTGACAATATTACAATTTTTCAAGGACCTTTACAAAACATCTAGATCACCTCAGGCAAGTCTTTCAGTAATTATGGCAATCGTCATAAAGACTAAAGCCGTCAAGATGCTCTTTCTTTCAGAGTTAGATGGATTTTTTGGGCCATAAGGTAAGTAAAGCCAGAATATCCCTAATGGATGACAAGGTCTTAGCCATTGCTAAGATGACCCCCTAAATCTCTATGAGACGTACAAGTTTTCATATAACTGGTGGGATATTATCTCCAGTTTTCCCCCACTTTTCAGAAACTCCAGAGCCTCTGGTGTATCTACTGAAAAAACAAATACCCCTTCAGAGGTAGGATGAACAACAGTAGGCCTTCGATATGCTCTGCATCTCTCTCCCACTCTCCAATACTTATTCATTCTAATTTTGATAATCCCTTTCTTCTCTTTACTGATGCCAGCAATATAACCATAGGAGTTATACTATCTCAACATGACGAAAACTTAGTAGACTATCCTAATGTCTACTATAGCAAGACCTTATCCAAAGCTTAACGTAACTATAGCATTACAGAATGTGAATGATTAGCTTTTTTTACCGGCTATCTTAAATTTATGACCCTATTTATATGGAAAACATTTCACCATAATTACTGGCCATGTTTCTTTACGATGGCTACAGCAAATGAAGGACCCCAACAGTAGATTAGCCAAATGGGCGTCAAAACTCCAAAACTATGTTTTTTCTATTATCCACTGACTAGGGCCCATACATCAAAATGCAGATCGCCTATTTCAGCTTCCCATATTAACCTTAACTAACCCCAAAGAGGATTTACTCTACAACCTTCTAACACAATTGAATTTGTGGAAGGATGATTCCCCGACACTGAAAAGGGAGTTAGCGAAGAAATTGGCGCATCTTCAAGTCAAGAACGGCCAATTGTGAAAACTTGTATCCAAAAAGTGGGTGCCCTATGTATGACCTTTGGCTCGAACTGACGTCATTTTGAAGGTACATTGGCAAGTTGGCCATGGGGAATTCAAAAAACCTACAAGTAACTTAAAACTCTTTGTTATTGGGAAGGAATGCTTGTTTTAATCCAGGATGTTTTAGAGTCCTGCCTGGTATGCAAAAGTCAAGCTGGACCTAATCCCCAATCTCAACATCCAGTGGTTCCACCCTGTGAATCATTCCTTACTATTAGCATTGATGTTGTGGGACCTTTCCCTCAATCCTTTAATGGTCATCAGTTCATCCTTCTAGCAATGAACATTTAACTAAGTGTATTGAAGCAGTATTTCTGCCCTAAGCTTTGGCAAAAACTACCGTCACGTTTTTGTATAATCAGACTATCACCCAATATGGGTGACTAACATCATTTTTTAATAACAGGCAAAATTACTGCTTGATTCTGGTAAAAGATTTAGCTAAACTGATGGGAACAACACAGATATTCTCCACCCCCTACCATCCTGCAACCAATGAAATTGTAGAGCGGGAAAAAGGTACTCTAACTGCAACCCTCCGGAAAATGGCTATTACTGACCCCTATTGGCCCCAATATATTCCTAGTGCAATTATAGCATATAAGATCAGCATTCATCATATAACTAAGATGTCTTCCTTCCAAGCATTGTATGGAAAAAATACTCATCTGCCTTCTAAAGTACAGGCTTTGCTTGACAAAGCCTACCCCAAACCCCCTGAAGTCACTATGCAAGTATTTTCAATGAAATTATATGACTTTAGGCCCTGTTTTTTAAAAACTATCTCAACAACTACTAGAAAAACTAATAAAATTTAATGATAAGCATGACCCCCTGAACACCTTCCTACCGGGTGACCTAGTCCTAATTCTACCATCATTGGCTTGGAGGATGTGAAAACAAATTGGGCACCAACTGGTTGGGGCCTTACAAACTCATTTATAAAAGGGGAAATGAACACTCAATAGTAGGATCGTTCAGGGTACAGTAGTAAATCACATATATATTCACTTTCTTCATACAATTCCCCCTACGCCAAGATATAGAGTGGGTGTTGTAAGGAACCTACCCAAAAATGGAAAGTTTAGATGTTATGCCCAAAGGGAATCGATCCAGATCCAACTAACAGCCCAGAAATCTGTTGGGGATAATCCCTGACAATATCTAATGGCTTTAGAAGTTGGGGGTTGATACCAACTTAGATGGTCAACTATTGCCCCCACAGAGCCTCCTACTCTTGGGGTTCAAACCCAATCCATGCAGTGATCAAATTGTATTTGACTGTAGTAGTTAGCCTGCCACAGAATCCCAAATTTGTGTTAATTATAGATCTTAGCTTGGACTTCTTGGAAATTTACAGAGACACTTTCCCAATTTCCCTTATATTGTGAAGTCTAAGCTAATAAAGGTTACTCTATCTTTTCATTCGTTTTTTAGTTATATTTGGAAACCTTATATTTAGGAATTACCTCTCCAGATGAAGTATCTGTAAATAAAGACTTTTTGACCAAGCAAAGTAAAAGGTATAATCCAACACCCAGGAGCTTTGGGTCCCCTGGTTTTAACAATTTAAGGGACACGTGGTATCTTTCACAATCAGAAAATCCCCAGTCTCTGAACTCCAAAAATAAATAACTTTTTGGTAAACTGACAAACAACCAAAATAGCCTAACTGAGTAGGGAGAGTTTTGGGTACTAACAGTGCTATTTATTGCCTACTACGAGTTGGTTATGCAAGAATTGAATAGTGGTTGGTCTGACCCAACTGCGCAAAAGCTCCTCAAAATGGATTCCCAAAAAAGACCAACAGGTAAGTGAGTTATGCTAACCCCAAAACAACCTTTATTTTTATTCTGGAGATAGTAAGGACATGCCAACCAGAGCTCATCAGAGGAGAAACTGAGAATGCTCCCCAGAAAGGGAAAGCTATGGTGAAATTATCTCAAAGTTAACTTCAGAATCAGCAGGTGCGCCTTATAAAAGCCACCCCTCTGGCCTCAACTAAGTCATTGATTAGGATTACACAAGCCCAAATTACAACTTGGGCGAGGCATAACCCAGCTCCTGAAATAGAATAAGCCAAAAACATTTTTAAAATGATTTGACTCTGATTCAGAAAATCTAAATCTGAGTCAGAATGTAATAATTGAATGAACTCAATTGTTACATTACCCCCCGCTAGAGAAGGGCCCCTCCCCAAAGATGGGCCCCACAGCAGAAGGCCACCACGATGAGAGATTCCTGGGGCTAGTTACTTCAAGCCTGTAACAGATGGAAAGCCCCAGTTCTGAATGCCATATAATTGAACAATACTTTGGTGCACCAACAGTCAACTGAAGCAGCCTAACCGAGTAGGGAGAGGTTTGGGGAACTGACAAGCAGATAAACATTTACCTACTATTGGTTGGTTATGCAAAATCCTCTGGGGGGATTGGTCTGAAACCAACCAACATGAAAAACTCCTTAACGAAGGAAAAGACAATAGGTAAGCGAGGTATGCAACCTCCAAAACAACTTTTATTATATTCTAGATGATAAAATGACCCACCAACCAGAGCTCATCTGGGGAGCAACTGATAATGCTCCTCAGGAAAGGGACATGCTAGAGTGAAAATTCTGAAGTAAACTTTGGAATGGGCAGGCGCGCCTTATAAAGGCAGTGCTTTGGGGGCCTCACCCAAGTCATTGATTAGGCTCACACAAGCCTAATCTATGAATCGGCTGAGGCACAACCCAGCGCCCAAATTGACCAAACTGAAAATCATTTTTTAAAATGAATTAAAAAACATTTTTAAAAGCGCTCCAACTCAGATTTTGAAAATCTGAATCTGAGTCAGAATGTAACAAATGAGACAAACTCATCCGTTAAATTGCCCCCTGCTAAAGGAGGACCCCTCCCTGAAGAGGGGCCCCACAGTGGAAGGCTGCCACGATGAGGGCTTCCTGGGGTAAGTTACCTCAAGCCCCAGGAAAATTTAGCCCAGATAAACTCTGGGCCCCTTGAGTTTGACAAATGGTGAGAGAAAATTGGGACTGGGATGCCAGAATCAGCCCACCTGACATGAGGATGCATGCCCAGCATGTGGCTGTGTTGCGCCCCCTCTCAGGCTCCCATTGGCGATGGTCTTCCCATCCCAACTGGGAAGGCACTTTTGCCAAGAAAACACTAGAGGGGTGTGCATTGCAGCGCAGCTGGACATCTGACCCCTTTCTGAGCGGACCATCCGCAGGTGAGGGAACTGGCTGGGGCAGGTCCCCTTGGTGCAACTGAATCCTGGTGGGTGGGAGTGCCCACCGGGAAATTAGACTGACAGTCACTTCAGATCCAGGGTTGGCCATCAGTCACCATCTCACACTGGTGCTGGTTCCTCAACAACTGGGACCAAGTGACCACTGAGGTCAGACCAAACTGTGGATTGGCAGAGTTCAGTGCACAATGTCTTCAGAATAATGTAAAGTATGGAAAAACCCCTGTTCCGACTGCCATATAATTAAACAATTTTTTGGTGCACCAACAGTCAACTGAAGCAGCCTAACCGAGTAGGGAGAGGTTTGGGTAACTGACAAGCAGCTAAACATTCACCTACTATTGGTTGGTTATGCCAAATCCTCTGGGGGGATTGTTCTGAAACCAATATACACGAAAAACTCCTTGACAAGGGAAAAGACCAACAGGTAAGCGAGGTATGTAAGCCCCAAAGCAACCTTTATTTTATTCTGGATGATAAAATGACCTGCCGACCAGAGCTCATCTGGGTAGCAACCAACAATGCTCCTCAGGAAAGGCACATGATAGGATGAATATTCTGAAGTAAACTTCAGAATGGGCAGGCGCGCCTTATAAAGGCAGTGCTTTGGGGGCCTTACCTGAGCCATTGATTAGGCTTGCACAAGCCTAATCTATGACTCAGCTGAGGCACAACCCAGAGCCCAAAATGACCAAACCAAAAATCATTTTTTAAAACGAATTGAAAACCATTTTTAAAAGCGCTCTGACTCAGATTTAGAAAATCTGAATCCAAGTCGTAATGTAATGAATGAGACAAACTCATCTGTTACAAAGCCCCAGAAAATTACCCTGGATAAACTCCAGGCCCCTAAGAGAAAATGAAAAAGGCAAGGGAGAATCAGGACTGGGATGCTGTAATCAGCCCACCTGGCATAAGGACGCACGTCCAGCACATGGCTATGTAGCACCCATCTCCCAGGCTCCAATTGGCGATGGTCTTCTAATCCCAACTGAGAAAGTGCTTTCGCCAAAAGAAGCATAAGAGGGGTGTGTGTTCCAGTGCATCTGGACGGCCCCAGCCTGAGGACACACGCCCAGCACTTGGATGCGTTGTGCACCCCCTCCCAGGCTCCTGTTGGCGATGGCCTTCCCATCCTGACCAGGAAGGCGCTTTCTCCAACAAAATCACAAGAGAGGCACGCAGTACAGCATAACTAGATGGCCATCCCCTTTCTGGGTGGACCATCCGTGGGTGAGGAGCCCTTCTGGGACAGATCCACTCAGTGCCAACTGAATTTCTGGTGAGCGGGAGGCCCCACTGGGATTTTTAACCAACAGTCACTTCAAGTCCAGGGTTGGCCATCAGTCACTGGCTCCCACCAGTGCTGGTTCCTTGACAGCTGGGACCAAGTGACCACTGAGGTCAGCTAAACTGGGGATTGGAGGCGTGCAGCACACATTCAACTTTGGAATAATGTTACGATCAGAAAATCCCTAATTTCTGACTGCCATAAAATAAATAATTCTTTGGTGCACCGACAAGCTACCAAAGTAGGCTAACTTAGTAGGGAGAGTTTTGGGGCACCAACAGCGCCAAACACTGGCTACTATGAGTTGGTTATTCAAGGGTTGAATAGTTGCTGGTCTAACCCAACAACGCAAAAGCTCCTCAAAATGTATTTCCAAAAAAGATTAACAAGTAATTGAGGTATGCTAACCCTGAAACAACCTTTATTCTTATTCTGGAGATAAAAAGGGCCCGCCAACCAGAGCTCATCTGGGGAGCAACTGACAATGCTCCCCAGGAAGGGAAAGCTAGTTTGAAATTATTCTGAAGTGAACTTTGGAATTGGTAGGCGCGCCTTATAACGGTTGCCCCTCAGGGGCCTCACCCAAGTCATTGATTAGGCTCGCACAAGCCTAATATACAACTCAGGCGAGGCACAATTCAGCGCTAAAATGACTAAGCCAAAAACATTTTTAAAACTATCTGACCCAGATTTGGAAAATCTGAATCCAAGTCAGAATGTAATAATCAAGACGAAATCAATCGTTACAGTATCATGCTTGTGGTCATAACAGCTTTAGGAATGGCTTAAGATATTCTAATTATAGGTGATGGCGTTTGGACTAAAGAATGCTACGGCAACCTTCCAAAGCTTAATCAATGATACAGGGGAGACCTAAGGTATCCTTTGCTGTCGCTTACATTAATGACATATTACTTCATGCTCCAACCCATGAACAGCATACCAAAGATTTGGAGGATATAATGGCAGCCCTTCTCAAGGAAGATCTCTTTGTCAAGAATTCCAAGTGCAATTTTTCGTGAGGAAGTAACTTTTAAGAAATCTGGTCTTAAGGATGGGTATTCTGTCCCTCCATGTAAGCTGGAGGCCATTCAGTCCTATCCAACTCCACCACCCATCAACAGCTACAAAGCTTCCTGGGTACTATGATTTTCCTAAAGAAGCTTTCTCCAGTGCTTGTTTAACTGGCTGCACCCATCCATTCACTGACAAGGAAGAATTCCCTTTAAAATGGACAGAGAAGTTTCAACAATCCTTTGAGGCAATAGAAACAATTTTCTAGTCAGTGACAGTCCTGCGGCATGCTGACACATCTAAGTCATTCATTATGTCATGTGATACATCTACAGTTGCAGTGGGCACGTTACTTTGAAAGAGCATGAAGGGATGGAGCACCCAGTAGCATATTTCTCAAGAAAATTCACCTCCACGGAACAAGCATGGGCAATCTATGATAAAGAGTTGGCTGCAGTGGCATGGTCACTTACACATTGAAGATATCCCCTTTAGGGAGAAAAGCATAAAATCACAGTACGCACTGACCATAAATACTTACTGTATTATTAGAAACCCCAAAAGATGGCTCAACGTCAAGCATGCACATACAGGGATCTTTATAACTTACATTTCAAGTATGATATTATAAAGGGGCCACTAAATGTGATGCCTGATATGTTAAGCCACAACCCTGCCGTGGTTTAAGGCCCAGAGGAGGACCTGTCTGAGCTCATTACAGTGGTGCCCTCCACTATGATCCTCTCCCTTGCCCCTGTTATGGTAGCATATGCTGATATATCCCTGGAAACACCCATGTATGAACGCTTTTAGCAGGTCAACTATGTTGCCCTGAGGGAATTGAGTTGGCAAATGACCTGGAGACTAGCCAGCGCAAACGGCACTTATACAAATTAAAGGATGGGGTGATCCTCTTTTATATAGGATTTGGGGCCCACCCTCCTTACGCAGGCAGGTTTTAAGATCACCACACCCCTCATGCAGTAGGCCATCCTGGTCCAAATAAGTTTGCGGAACTAGTCAAAAGAACCTAGAATTGGATGGGACTTTTTAAGGATATCCCACTTGGTTAGCAAACTATGTTGCCTGTTCTCGCTCTAAATCAAACTTCACAGGGAAAAGGGCTTACTCTGTCCTCTGCAACAAGCAAAGGGTCCCTGGACGTCTGTCTCAGTGGACTTCATCGTGGAACTTCCCATGTCAAAGGGATTTTGTGCTATAATGGTGGTTGTGGATTGGTTCACCAACTTTGCGTAGTTTATCTCAAGTAAAAATACCATAACAGCTGCAGATACTGCAGAACTTTTCATCACTCGTATGTCATTTTTGGACTCACAATGTAAGTTTTAAGTGACCTTGGACCACAATTTACATTCAGGTTTTGGGATGCCTTGCTGGGACTTCTTAGTGGTAAAGCCTGCATTTTAATGCATATCCCCCACAATTGGATGGTCAAACTGGAAGAGTTAAATCAAGTTATAAAAAAATTAACGTTGTAACTCCTCAGCCACCCAGGATATTTAGGCCACGATTCTTCCTCTAGAAATTTGCCTACAACAATGCCCCACAATCTTTCACTGGATTTACCCCTTTTAAGCAACATTGGTTTACAACCCATTATCCAGATTGGAGCATGCTTAACCTCAGAAGTTCCTGCAGCAGAGGACCGGATCGCTTAGATCTGAGACACCCAAAAGATTGTTAAAGTGAACTTATCAAAAGCCATTGAAGACCATAAGAAGTTATCTGATAGAAAACGACTCCCAGGGCACGACATCTCTGTAGGCTCACTTGTTATGCTTGACACTCGTTACTGTATATGAAAGTTCCCTCTAAAAGTTGACTAGTAAGCGCTATGGCCCTTTTAAAACAGAAAAAGATTTGGGTACTAGTGCATTCCGCATCAAGCTTCCTGCCCATTCAAAACAAAATAATGTATTTCACATCTATCAATTATCCCCCTTTAAGGGAGAGTATCCTACTACCCCAGAGTCTATTGTTGTGTGGGATTCTCAAGAGGCAAAAGTTGAGGAAATAATGGTCTCAAGAAAATTCAGGAGGTCTGTTTAGTTCCTGGTTGAATGAAAAGGCTACCCAGCCTATAGAAAATAGTTGGGTAAGTACAAGGGCCTGTGAGAATTGCAAGGAGTTAGTGGCTGAGTTCCATGAATCACATACTGAAGCCCCCTATCCATCCAAAAATCGCTGCCATTTTGTCCATTAAACCCCCTATTAGCCACAAGAACTATGCTCTGGTTCATGTATCAAGAGGATGGATGTTTTCAGTTCAAAAATGGGAGTATAATGTAAGTCTGGAGACTCAACCTCTTGGGTTGGACAGGAAAAGTTTCTTTATATAAAGAAGAAGGGACTAATGTCCCTGTGGAGCTCTTGGTACAACTGAAGGACTTGGCCCATGTTGTTGATGAACGTTGGGTAACAGCATTGGCCCCAAAGAATCCCTCCACAGCATCCCCCTTCGCTGCTTCTTCCCTTGTTAACAGGATAAAGGAGGTTTGTAGGGAGGTAATCCAGACCAGAGGCCACCAGCAGCACCTCCACCCCCTAGCTTCCATCCTGCAATCCCTCAATTCCTTGGAAATGGAAAAAATTGACAACAAAACAGAGGAAATGGTTCCTGAGTCAGTAAAACTGGTCTGGAACATGAAACCCAAAATTACATATTGAAAATTCCAATCTGAGTCAATAATTTTATCTCAAAATTTTTTACAGAATATTTGAAAAATTTGTTGAGATTGAACATGGCAGAATCCATTTTTACCGCACCTCTGATATGAGAAAATCTGTAGAAGTTTGGATCAGTGAGGATACCTCTATTGAGGATCACAGAATTATGTTGCCAGAGCTTCTATGACCTAGTGAGTAAGCTAACTGGCAATTCCCTAAGCCCAGGCTATTTACCCATGAGGACGTCAGCCTCTCATGCCTATGATAACCTGCAACCCCTTTCCCTACCACCTAACTTTTAAGATAACTACCCCTTTCAGAGGCAGTTATCAGTTCATTTTCACCTTTACATTTTAATACAAATGATCTTTTCCCATGAAAATCTATTCTGCAGACTAGGCCTGTTTTCAAGATTTTTTTACTAAAACCAACCAAATATGCTGCATTTGCGTTTTAGGTCTGTTAGTCGTTGAGTGGGCCCTCCAATTCCTTGATCCGGCAGCCCTTCAATCAGTGATTGCAATAATTAAATAATTTTCCACAGGCGCACTACACCAATCTGCCGCTCCCAAGGAGCCATCAGATCCTTTGAAATCGCCACAATGACCTTCCTATCCTTTAATGCATAGAGGACAATCTACAAGTCCACTGCCCTTTGCTCAAGGTACTCAGAGAATTCAGACCAATTCATCCTGCCATCTACCAGAAATTAGGAGGAATCTGGATAAAACGAGGATCTTCCTCTGCTAAACTTGATTCTACATCTGGGGCAAGGATTAGTCATCCTCACAACTGCAAGGCGGAAACCAGGTGCTGGACTCTCTGGGCCATCCCACTTGGACCAATATGGCTAAAACGTTTTATAAACTTTATTTGCCGCCTAAACGACGCTCCCAACCCCTCAACCCATTGCAAATCACCTCAACAGGCGTGAGGCGAAGCCCATGTCCTCCTGACATTCAAATCAAATTGATTCAATTTGATTCATGAACATGATCAGTATTTCAAAAATCTAAAGCTTAAGTAATTTTTATAGTTTTTATTACGATGAATCTGAACCAGAAAAGTGGAAACAGATCCCAAAGGTCACTAACTGCAAACCCAGGGAGATTGGTCATCCTCCTTGCCTTTACCACCCTTAGGAGATGTCCCTTTAAGACCTGCGGTTTCCTCATAGCAGTTGTTTGGTTTGCCATATGGAACTTTGGTATGTTCTTGAATTTTTATGTCCCTTATAAATCATAGGGCGTCCCTCCTACAAGTAATCAGAACTGATATGCCATTGGAAATCTGGGCTTTCCACTGGGTTTTGAACACCTAGATTGGAAGTCCAGTCTTACTATGATCAGCAGGTTTCATGGGTAAAGCTATTTTATAGTCACCAATTGTTTCAGACTTCCCCATTCTTATGGCGAGGAATTTTTGCTTCATATTTTGAAATTCCTATGCCTCTCAAACTTGACAATAAGAATCTTTTCAACTTCATTCCAAATGTGATGGGGACAAGGTGTAGCTTCAAGAACACCATGTGCTTCCTAGCTCTATATCATTGTACATGTTGAGCTTTCTTCTTGTCTATTGCTCCGTACATGCTGTTTTCATACAATTGAAATAGTATATGGCTATAGTACCTTACCTGGAGTAAATTTTGTCTTAAAATACAGACAAGAATTGGGAACTTGTTCAGGTTAAATTAGACGTGTTAGTTGTACCACCATTAAAGGTTTATTAGTACTAGTGTTGCCTCTCATAGTAGGTAACAGTCTGAGAGGGGATATACGTTGCACTTGCATGGTTACACGTTGTATCTCAAGGGATTCAACTTGTCATCAGGGACTTCCAACTTGGTATAAATTGAGTTTCAGCTTTTTATGGTTTCATTGTTCTCAATATCTAAGAACTGCAACTTATTTCTCACTTGAGTCATATCCAAGATCTTCATTTCTTTTCTGTTCTAGAAAAAATACAGCTCTTACTTAATCAATAGTGAAGGTAGCTATACGCATCTTTTATTCATTAATCATTTGGTACTTACTCTCCAGGAACAAATCTTTTGGAAGTTCTTCTCCATTGCACAATTCCATGGTTCGTCCTAAAATCTCTTCTTTTTCTTAGTGGTGCCCCCTGTAATGAGCATTAGGTATTGTTAGTGTCCCACTTGCTCAGGGGGTGATAGTGTTTGGGTTTGAGCAAATGACAATAAATTATCTGTTTGTTTACAGGGTGCATCAACAGGCATATTGGATGGTCTACTTCTTGCGTATATAGGACTTTTTCTCTTAGATTAAAGTGTGTTCAACCATTTTGAAGCCTTGGAATTGATTATAAGGGATACTTCAGAGCATACTGAAACTCTTTCAAACTCTGTAGACAACTGGGAAGCTAAGTATAACCTCTATAACAGTATAACTATTTTGTAAACTTTAGCACCAGATAAAACGACAATGATGAAGGCAGATACTTTTAATGAATAAAATTAATTTATATGAAGATAGAATTTATAGTACTATTTAATAATATAGTGGTGTTCAAAGTAAGTACTTGATTAATAAAAAAATTAGGTTTTCTCAATGTTGAAGACATTGCTTCTTCAAAATGCAAGTTCTTAATTCCTTTAGTAAATGTATGAGGTTGCAGTTATCTATTGTATAAAGACAATAGATCAACAGATGGCGCTCTTTAGATATAAACTCTGTAAATTCAAGAATGGGGGCTGTACTCTTCTGTCACTACAATTATTATGACTTCCTGCCATATGATCTCCATGATCAAGATAGTAAAACTTCTTTGATTTGATATAACAAAAAGCACTTAATGTAGTGAGCCTCTATTATATAACTACCAATAAATGTGAGTATAAAAATCTCCTTCTTTTGCCAGATTCAAAGCTTTAAACTGGGTTAGTTCTGATGCTAACGTCACCTTTACCCTTGAATCCTCTCCTTGCACCACTACTTAACCAGTGGATCAAATGTAAGGTTTATGTTCTTCTCCACATCTGAGGTTTCCTGATGTACACCCAATCCACCTATGTGGTTGTATTCTTTCTTGCTAATGAAATAACTTTAAGACAGCACCCTTTCTGATACTTCTTGGAAAGGCTAGCTGAAAAGCCTCAGAACCACAAAAGCGTGTTGCCATGCAATTCAAACCACTTATTATGAATTAGTTTGATTATAACCCAATTGACACTAAAACTATTTTTGACTTAACCCAGGAAGCCTCAATATTGGGTTTACAAATTAAAAAATTATTAAGTAAATTTACAAAAATGGCTTTTCTTTCTCGTAACAATCACTTTAGTTACTATGATTCGATTTGAATAGCAAATTTGGATAATCACACACAGGAAAGATGGGCGACTTTAATAACAAAGTAATACAACATGGGCGAGAGTCGCGGCAAGCGGTGCACTTAACGGTGCAACTAAGGGCAAGAAACGCCCTGGAGGGGGACCAGGAACCCAATCTGCAAAGAAATCGCAAACTCAGACACCATCTGGGTTTATGGTATTTACTGTAAAGCACGCACAATACATGTACATTCAATATAACCAACCTTTGTCAAAGGTGGAACATGGGATCAGAATCTTCCTTGAGGATGAGTCACCAACCCTGTGGGAGAAAACATGTGAGGCACAGCCCTCACTTTTCCCTCATGCGGTGTACGTAGCCACCAACAACATGGGCCATAGATGGATCGATATTGGTTTTGAAACAGCCAATGAAGCCGATGCTGCAGCAAAAATCTGCGTGGAAATTGCCCTCCCTGAGGGCAAAAAAATTGTGCGCACCACGCGCACCAGATGGAACAAAGCAAAAACTTTGTTCATCTCCTTTGACTAACTCCTCACCAACCTTCCTCATAAGGTAATTGAGGAGGAGCTCCGCAAAGGTCTTATGGCCTACAGAGAAATCCAACAAATTGAATTACAGCGATTTCGCTTAATGCCCGACCTGTGCACGGGCAAAGCTATTGCTGTAATCAACCCCTTCCCAGAAGTGGAAGAGGATTTATCCAGAATTCCCCGCGCAGCAGAATTTCACTTTGCAGATGGGGGCCAGTTGGCTGCATTCTGAGTTACACCAGAACGCGCACCACCCATTTTCAACAACTGTGGCTCACTGGGCCACAAGGAACATGCATGCCCTGTAAAAGAGGGCTTAATGGAAAAATGATTTTTGCGAAGAAGCTATGGATGAAGATAATGAAAACTTCGCTAAAATGACTGATAGCCACCACCCATTCCGCTGGGGTGAAGATGGACTATACTCCATCATGGACCCAGCTACAAGTAAATAGCGTAAAGCAGCACAAAAAGCCCGCAAGAGAGCAGTGGCTGAAGCGGCAGCACACGCGGAATCCGCCATTAACCATGGACAAATTCAGGAGGATATTTCAGATATTCACTGAACCAACCAATCAGAACAATATGCCCAGGTCGAAAATTTTCACAGTAACCAGACTGAGCCACAAAGCGTCATCAGTCATGCAAATACTGAGGAACAATGCAACCGCAATTTGGGTGAAAATGCGGTGCACAATGCAACAAAGTTGAACCTCAAAAATACAAATTCCAATCAACAACCCGCATCAATGAAACATGAGACCTGTGCAGGAAAAGTTGATGCAAATGCAAAAAACAGCAATTCCCTTGAATCATTGGATCCGTTCAAGGGAACCAACAATGACAGTGAAAGCGTTGGAGTACAGACGCGGAGCATGGCCAAAATGAGCCGCGGTGGGATAGGACCAGAGGGTCCTCCCAACTGCTCCTGAGGCGCCACGGGCACCTCAGTGTCAATAGGGACGTTAAATATCGCGGGAGCCAGGGCTCATATGTCCCAAGCCAAAAAGCTGGCATTCCTGCGAAAACCTCTTGTAGACATCTTAGCCATCCAAGAAATCCAATGCCTACAAGGGGAAGAAGAATCCTGGTCAACCAGGGTCGCACCATCACAATCAGTATGGACATCTTACTGTGGGGTGATAGTCCAAAACAACAAAAAATTTAAAATTACAAATTTATCATCACACTTGCACGGTCAAGTTCTGGTAGCAACAATCACATGCCAAGACGAAATAATTTTGTTAGCATGTATCTACGCACCATGCACCGCAAACAAGAGAAAACAATTTCTCAAAACTGCTCCAACTCACACCCTCCCACCAGATACTATCCTGTTGGGCGACTTTAACTGCTGGGATAACCCCAACACGGACTGATGGCCTAACCCCAGGGGATACCCACCTCGGCACATTGAATTCCGCACAATGAAGGCATCCCTTGGCCTACAGGACGCCCTCACCCCGGTTCACCAATCCTTCCCCATATGACAAGACCCAACATACGTGAGGGACTGCTCATATCAAAGAGTCGTATTGACCACATCCTCATCCCACAATCCCACCACTCAATAATCTCTAAATTTACAACAAAAAAGATCAATTTTTCTGATCACTGATTAGTTATGGTGCAGTTAGCGCCAACCCAATCCCACACACAGGTGTCACCTTGGAGAAAGAATTTCACCCAGAAAATATAAGATTGCCTGAGATATCTGACTGGGTTAAAAATAAGGCTACAAACCCAGAATTCACAGCCCCATTCACTTCAGATCCCATCAGAACATGGGAAAATTTCAAAAAAGATTTATTCAACAAAACCTGACATATTGCATCACGCAAGTACACCGCTGACAAAGCCACAATCAAGCGTACCTTGGCAGAACTAGACCACCTGGAAATAAATACTCTGAGATCTGGTTATAGCCCTAATTGGGGTTGCAAATGGGCAGAAATTTCAGCCCAACTTAACAATCTCATCTTTGAATACCAACACAGAAATAAAGTATTGAACAAAGGTAAGTTCATAAAGGAAGGCGAAACCTGTTCAACATACTTTTTCCACCAATTCCACTCCCGTGGCAACCAGCCCACGTGCACACAGGTCCGCAAGACCAACGGCACTGTGGCAACTGACCCTGAGGAGGTCAAGGTGGAAGTACACCGTTATTACACCAAATTATATTGCGATATGCCAACAGATCCACAAAAAATTAAAGAATTTATTCAAACTGCCAAGATACAAAGTACACCACCAAATTAAAATATACTATCCCTTATCACACGGGAGGAGCTTTGGGAAACAATTCGCGGTGCACCATGTAGGAAATGCCCAGGGCCTGATGGGATACCCTATGAATTTTACAGAAAAATATTTTCAACAGATCGCCCCTCCTATTGGCGTCAATGAACCAGAGTTTGTTGGAAACACGCCTATTACCAGGAGGCCATGAATCCTACGTTATAACCTTGTATAAAAAGGGTGATAAGTTGGACCTGGTCAACTGGCGCCCAATTGCACTCTCCAACACTGACACAAAAATTTTAACAAAAATTCTAGCAGCTAGATTAGGGGCAATTGCATCTGACGCCCTATCACCCAACCAGTTTGGGTTTATACCAGGGCGTTCAATCTGGAACAACATACACCCTGTTGCAAACATTTGCCAATCCAAAGCAACTGATGCCCTGGTCTTTTTATATAAGGAAAAGGCGTATGACCGTGTTAGCTGGCCATACCTAAAATAATGTCTACATGCCTTCAAACTCCCACCAAGATTCATAAAATGGGCGATGCTCCTAACAGAATCTACAAACATGGCTGTATGCGGCCCTGGATTCCTAACAAACAAGATTAAACCACACAGAGGGCTCAAACAAGGGGATCCCCTCAGCATACTGCTATACAATTTCAGCTTTGACCCGCTCCTCCGAGTTTTGACTCACGTCTCATGGGGATAACTGCACAAGGACAACCAACAGTCAAGATACTGGCCTTTGCAGATGACTGCGTAGCAGGTATAGCAAACAATGAAGATGCCTGACAGCTGGAACACACTCTAGAGGAATACTCCAAGGTGAGAAATGCATCACTCAACAAAAGGAAGACAGAAATCATCCTCTTAGGCAAATACACAAACAATTGGGCCACAACATCAGAACCTCACACCAACACTCGAAGAAAAAACCCAATTATATTACCCTTTGAAACACCTCCCACCACCACTCCTGTCTGACACCTTGGAATCTGGCTAGAATCAGGGGGATATGCTAATGAGACAATGGAAAGTAACCTGTTACAACGGGTATCCAAACGCGTCGCCTCCCTCAAGGGAAGAACCCCAGGACTAACGGGACGAGTTACGGTTGCTAACTCGCTCATCCTCCCAATACTGTGGTACCAGGCCCATGCGATAGCCTTCTCACCTACCTTTATAACTTTAATTCGCGCGCTTATCCAGGGCTGGCTGTGGCCTGGCTCTCACCCTCCTATACGGATGGAAACACTATTTGGCCCACGCTCAAGCGGAGGCATGGGACTAATAAATTTTGAGAGCCATGCCAATCACATCCTAGGTACCTGGATAAAGGAAATTTTTGCTCCAGACCTCCCGCAACAACATTGGTCCAGAGCAGCAAGGACTAACTTTGCACAGGCGCTCAAATTAACCAACCCACATAGTCCACCCAGACTACTTTCATACCTTGCCAAGCACCCTACTGCAACGGGTCCACATGGAACCTCCCCTCATTTTAAACATATCCTTCAAACTATCCGCCATATGGGATGGACCATAGAGAACATGGTTACTATACAGGGAAGGGGACGACCCAGCCCCCAATTCAAATTAAGAAACCCAAAAACCACCCCCAGGGGATATGCTCGCAACAACCCCCAAGCATAGCTAGGATAGAATACCTAGATATGCTGGACATTCCCTATGTTTTAACCACACAGAAAGCAATGTGGAAGATGACACACCACCCACTCCTACAACCAAGGATAAGAGCAAACGCCTGGCGCTGTTTGAGAAGGACCTATAGGATGGCGGACCGCTCCAACTCCCTCCACAAAACATGTGCAGTATGTGGAGGGGAGGGATCCCTACATCACCGCCTAGAAACATGCCCCCCAACCAAAGCTATATGGCAGGAAGTCGCACGCCCGCTCAAGATTCAAAATGAGCAGGAATTCTCGATATCAAAGAGTATCTTCACGCTCCAGATTGAGTCACCAATCCCATCTACCCTCTGTTCCCTAATGATACCCATTGCAATGTGGACAATACACACAATTGCATTAGATGCGTTCAAGGGCACGGTCCCAACCATTCATGGGATTATTAACAGATTCCATGTCCACTTACTAGAGCACTTTCAAGCCTGGCTCTATGGATATATGAGACCAAGACAAAAAGCGCTCATAGAATCATGGTTCCCACTCTGGTTCCTCCACACAGACCCTTTCCTTCACACCTGCTCCATAGCAGGGGAAACCCCCTCAGAGTAGTGCATCAACCCCCCATACCTGGCAGTCCCGCTGGCAACAGGGGTAACTTGAGTACCCTGGGGTGCCCAATTTTTATATTTCTTAGTTATTCTCTTAGTTTCACATATATTCGGTAATGTCTGTCCCCTGGTCAGCTTACCTCAGTTAAATAAAATAAATTTACAAGGCCACAACTCTCCAATTTTCTTGTATCTATATTAAATTCAAAAAATAATTAATGAACTATTTAATATATTAAGAACTTAATTACTTAGGTTCATAGCCTTGGACACAGTTTAAAACAAATAAAAATAATCTCACAATAAAACAAACTAATTGTTTAAAGTTTCCCCCACCTTGACAAATTATAAGTGAGGATCTACTATTCTTTTTGTTGCTTTCTTGTCTGAATGTGACTTTTCTCTACTTTTGTATAAACCATTTTAATAACCACATTTAAAATCCATTGACCATTACTTAGTCAAACATGCCAATGTAACTGCTGTTAAACCTTTCTTGGGTTAGCTATTCCAACAAGGTTTTGATAGTTGGGACAAAATATAAATTTTTCTTGAGCACTTCATAAAAATTTAATCTATCTCATCATTAACAAACTCGCTACTCCTCCTGAAAAAAAGATATTAAGAGCAAAAAATGAGGCCCTAAGGCTATGAGCATTAAGGTGTGATAAATAAAATCATATTGTGCTTTTCTTGAAACCATTAATTTATGGCATATAATATTTTTTGCTTTGTTATCTTTATAAATAATAATCTTTTCATTTTTCTTGATAATACTTTTTTAATTTTCATTTTTTAGTCAAGTTGATTTACTTGAGATTACTAAATGAATAAAGTTGAGTCCAACGAATCAAGAGAGTTTTAGAGAGTATTTATAATCCTTGAACGTTCATTATTTAATGTATCAATGGCTTTATGTTAACACCCTCCAGACTTGGGATATCGCTATTTTAACTTTGCCTCTCAACTGGCATATTTTCAGTATTCTGACTTACATTTAGTATAGAAACTATATTTTTCCCTCCAGGACCATGTTCCTTTTTCTGAGAGTGATTCACTGCTTGAATATCATTAAGAACTATATGATGAACCTGAAAAAGGTTTATTTTGATTGTCTTCTTTTTAATAATGAGGCCAAATAGCTTGCATCTTCATTTTTATCTGGTGTGATTGTTGCTTCTGACACAATAGAACATTCCACTTGATTTTGCACACTCTCTTACCTCCTTCTTAGAATTACTTGAAGGTATTACATAAATATTTCATTAAAAAATTTTAAAGCATAATGTCCTTTCTGATTACAACTGTAGAAAGTGATTTCAACCTTTTAGCGCGTTACCTTTGTAATTCTGGATTTCTCATTTTAATATAATTATTGCTGAAACTCAGTTGTTTTCAATTGTTTTACCCAAAAATCTTTAACTTTAGGCTTGGATCATGTTTTAAGTGATCCAAAAGTTTTAAAGCATTAGTATAAATAATTGATTTATTCAGGTGTTGAGAGGTTATTAACAAATGTTGGCAATAGGGTATCATTAAATTTGTTTAAGGTTGCACTGCATGTTGCTATGCAATTTTAGAATCTTTTAGTCACTTCCTTGATTCTTAGGAAAACCTGAACTTCTTAATAATATTAATTAAAAAATTCAGCAATTGTTTCATAAAACTTAAATCTGATACTCATAGAATCAGTTTCTTAAATTGCCATACGTTTAGGACCTCCACCTCATGAAGAATGGCCTCTTTGGCCTCGGCATAAGTAGGGTTGTAATCCAAATGTAGCATGATCAATTTAATGCTCCAATCATCCAAACAGTTGATGATGGTAGCATTATTACTATGGTCACTAGCCTAAACATGGCCGTTTCAAGTCACTTAGTAATAGTGTCCACACTTCCATTATTTTCAAGTGTAGGAAGATTTCAATGCTTTTAGTTGTTATTTTTTCTTTTTCAGGTTTGTTACAACTATTTCTTTACTGACTCATTCCAGGTGTCAACGCAAAGACGCGGCGCCCTGAGCAGAAGTAGCTGGATGGGCCAAGGCAATAATATTAGTGGGAATTTTCCAACGTGTCCCTGTATAAACTTCATAGCTTCTTCCTCATAATATTCAGAGGCATTGCTACTATTAATATAAATCTGGTCACATTGGCATCAACCATTACTCAAATCTTTAATTTAATGACCAATATTGTATTCCCAGTCCACATGACCTTGTTTCTTTAAGTTTAATTCCAAAAAGTTTCTCATTTTGATCTGTGAACTGAAGTTTAAATTCATTAATTCAATCATAAAATTATTAGCTGTTCTATATAGAATATCTATTAATTAATTATGAGAGTAATATCTTCATTAATATCATTGATATTTTTATGACCTGATTCTTCTACTGAGTTTTGTAATTGCATAACTTATATCTCAGAAAAATTAATATATTTGGGTTGCTCCCATGTTTGACGCAATCACCATCTGCCATCTCAGCCATGAGCGCAAGCGTTGAAGATTTTATCTCTTCAAATGTATCGTTTTTAATTACTTCTAAAAAATATAGTTGCAGCTGTTTATTGTATGGAGATAATAAATCAACAGATTAATTTTTAATTATAGCTCCATAAAAACAAAACTGGAGGATGTATTCTTCTAATATTTAATTAATATGGCTTTTTGATCCATAATTTCCCTTGATAAATATAGTAAAAGTTCTTAGATATAATACAATGAAAATTGTTAAAAACACTAACCTTTTTCTAATAAACTACTAATAAATGTGAGTATAAAAATATCCTTCTTCTGCCAAAGTTAGTGTAAGAAATAGGGTTATTTTCTGATGCTAACTACATCTTTACCCTTAACTCCTCTCCCTGCACACCATCTAACCAGTGGATCAGGGCAAGATTCTAAGATTTTTCTTTACATCTGAGGTTTCTAGCTGTACACTCAGCTCCACCTTTGTGGTTGTATCCTTTTTGACATAAAAGAATAGTTTAAGACAAAATATTTTCTGATACGTCTTGGAAAGGCTATGCCACTGATCTTCTGAAGTATGGAGGTGTGGCGCCCATACAATTCAAACAACTAACTAGAAAGTAACTTGATTATAACTTTATTAACACTAAAATCTAATTTTTGACTTGAACTGAGAGGCCCCCATAATAGGTCTTTAAATCAAATATTATTAAGTGGGTTTTAAGGCTAAAACTACCCAGTTTTTCTCGTAGTTATAATAAATATATTTTATTTTATTAGCAATTTCTTAAATATTTGAACTTAATTACTTATGCATAAAGCCTCAAATTTCAGTTTAATCTAAAAATACTAATCTATTGATTAACCCATTATAAAAATTTAATACTCACAATGCAATTGTGCACTTATTGTTTGGTTTCAGGTCAAGAAAAGTTTATTTCTTTGATCCTATGAGATCTTGGGCTTCTTTTATTACATCCTATGGAGTTTAGGTATGTATGTGACCAAATGGCAGCTGCTCTGTTTGCTCCTGGTATCCTTGAGACACTTGTAGCTGCTGCTGCTTCTTGGGTATATTGGTAGTCTTAATTGTTGAAGCTTGCAAAATTAAACTACTTCTTATTATGGTAAAATTGGTATTGATCACCTTTTTATGAATAAAAGCTCTCTTCTGATGGTGTTGAGATTCTGATATGACTGGACAATAAGCCTGAAATAACCATGGAGGATCAGCTAGAGTCTGCTGACAATAATTATATAGTACAAATATTCAAGCACCTTGGGATGAGGTGATATTGGGTCAGGAAGGATGGGTATCAAATCGCCTCTAAATATTACAAATAGTAGATGTTGATTCATGAAAAATATTTTGGTAAATTGCCTCAAACTAAAGTGATTGCAAATTAAATCAATGTATACTCTTCCAGAACCAATGAGAATATGGCGGAATGATTGTCTAAGCAAAAGGGTCAGTATCAACTGAAGTCACTAACATATAAGAAGGATGAGAAGATTGAAAGAAGGGGATTGTTAGTAAAAGAGAGCGAGTGAAATAGGGAGTATACACTGAATTATTATTAAATAAAATTTGTTGTTGGGGCTATTACACCATAATCTATTAAGTTTATTATGTTGTCTCATAGATAACTATCCTCATATTGTTGGTCCCTTTGCTCAGTGGGATTAACCCTGTGCAAAACCCCCTTGGCATATCTCTGCTATAAAGCTAAGATTATAAAGTGGTGCTCAATACAGGGTAACCATTGATAAATTATAAAGAAATAAAAAATCTCCAGTCACCAGCCATGCTGCCTCAAGCTTTCTTTGACAAGGGATCTTCATGACATGCTGCACCACTCGAATATGCAGAGCTCAAACTTGCCTTGAATGCTGTGCTCAAAAGGCAGGATGGGCTTCTTCAGGAGGTTTGTAGTGATAAGCTGCCTCTGTTAAATCGTGATGGGAATATTCATGGGTTTTTTAAGTGATTTGAGTTTATGATGGAAGGAGCCTCAGATCAGCAGAAAGTGAAACTGTTGATATCTACCTTGGATGTAGGAAGTGCCAACAAAGTCATCTGTTATCTTCCAAACAGTTCCAGTATATACCAAGAGGTGAAAGATACTGTGCTGTGGTTTTTTGGTGGAACTGTAAAGATGTTGCAGTGGAAGGCTGAGTTTTTGACCATTGGATTTCAGCGTAATGAGAACCTCACCACATTTGCTTATTGATTTATGGTGGAAGCCCATGTGTTAATCAGGGCAGGGACTTTATCCAAATCTAACATGTGCATTGCAATGACTCTTCAGTAAAGCCATAATGTGAGCTTTACAATGCCACGACCCTGATTTTGGATGCTGATGTGCCCCTGCTTAAAATTGTTCAGTTTTTTCGCCATCTATTCATAACCTTCTCTCCACCCAATACAGAGCAGAAACTTACCTCCGCTGTCACTGGACCTTCTTATTTAGGGAAATTTGCCTGTTTAGGTCAAATTTCGCTGAGTTACCCCCAGCAGTTCAAATTCTGCCCCATGCCGGCTTATCTTCAACATCCCAACTACTGACCTGGGCCTAATTATGTTGATCTCCCACAATCAAACTAACAACGAGACCATTTTACAATAATCAAGGACGCAGGCCCTAGGGGTTAATTGTTTTGAATGAGATCACCCTGGCACCTGGCATGAGGTTGCCCCCAATCAGTGGGCCCATCACGTACAGCAAGAACATTACTATCAGGGAAAAGTCAGAGTGGAGTAGAGATGGGACTCTCTACCTCTGTTATCCCAATCCCAAACGTCCCACCTGAACCTATTAATTGATATTTGGCGGAAGTCCCTCAGTACAATGACACATTCCTATATCAGCAGCAGTTGGAGGGGAGAATATAGTGACACAAGCGCAAGACGATGACACAGCAAAGGAAGGATCTCTAAAGCAACCAAAGCCATACACTTGCCAAATGTTTGACCAAGTTTCCTTGGACAAACTGGACCCATCTACATATGCACTTTCCTTGCAAGGAGTAAACGTTGCCCTCCCAGTAGACATTCATTAAATGAGGCAAGCCGATCAGGGGACAGACATTACGAATATGTGTGTAAAACAAAGAAAGATAAAATTGGGCACCCTGGGGTACTCAAGTTACCCCTGTTGCCAGCGGAATTGTCAGGTATGGGGGGTTGGTGCACTAGTCTGAGGGGGTTTCCCCCGCTATGGAGCAGTTGTGAAGGAAGGGGTCTGTGTGTAGGAATCAGAGTGGGAACCAAGATTCTATGAGCGCCTGTTGCCTTGGCCTCATATATCCATAGAGCCAGGTTTGGGAGTGCTCCAATAAGTGAACATGGAACCTGTTGATAACCCCATGAATGGTTGGGACTGTGCCCCTGAACGCATCTAAGGCAATGGTGTGGATTGTCCACATTGCAATGGGTATCATTAGGGAACAGAGGGTAGATGGGATTGGTGACTCAATCTGGAGCGCGAGGACGCTCTTTGATATAAAAAATTCCTGCTCGTTTTGGATCTTAAGCAGGCTCGCGACTTCCTTCCATATGGCTTTGGATGAGGGGGCATGTTTATAGGCGGTGATGTAGGGAGACCTCCCCTCCACATACTGCGCAGGTTGTGTGGAGGGAATTGGAGCGGTCCGCCGTCCTATAGGTCCTTCTCTGACAGCGCCAGGCGTTGGCTCTTATTCTCTGCTGTAGGAGTGGGTGGTGCGTCAATTTCCACACAGCCTTCTGTGTGGTTAAGTCATAGGGAATGTCCAACACATCTAGGTATTCGATTCTAGCAATGGTTGAGGTTGTAGCAAGCATGTCTCTCTGGGGGTGGTTTTTTAGATTTCTTAATTTGAAGTGGGGGCTGGGTCGTCCCCTTCCCTGTATAGTAACCATGTTCTCTATGGTCCATCCCATATGGCGGATAGTTTAAAGGATATGTTTGAACTGAGGGGAGGTTCCATGTGGACCCGTTGCAGTAGGGTGCTTGGCAAGGTATGATAGTAGTCTGGGTGGGCTATGTGGGTTGGTTAATTTGAGTGCCTGTGCGAAGTTAGTCCTCGCTGCCCTGGACCAGTGTTGTTGTGGGAGGTCTGGGGCAAGGACTTCCTTTATCCAGGTTCCCAGGATGCGGTTGGCGCGGCTCTTAAAATCTATTAGTCCCATGCCTCCGCTTGAGCGTGGGCCGAAGAGTGTTTCCATTCATATGGGAGGGTGGGAGCCGGGCCATAGCCAGCCCTGGATGAGTGCGCGGATTGAAGTTATGAAGTAGATGAGAAGGCGATCGCGTGGGCAGAGTACCAAAGTATTGGGAGGATGAGTGAGTTAGCAACTGTTACTCGCCCCATTAGTCCTGGGGATCTTTCCTTGAGAAAGGCGACGCGGGTGGATATCTGTTGTAGCAAGTTTCTTTCCATTGTCTCATTGGCATATCCCCCTGTTTCCAGCCATATCCTAAGGTGGCGGACAGGAGTGGTGGTGGGAGGTGATGCAAATGGTAAGATGAGTGGGTTTTTCCTTTGTATGGAGGTATGAGGTTCTGGTGTTGTAGCCCAGTTGTTAGTGTACTTGCCTAAGAGAATGATTTCTGTTTTCCTTTTGTTGAGCAATACGTTGCTTACCATGGAGTATTCCTCTAGGGTGCGTTCCAGCTGTCGGGCATCATCATTGTTAGCTATACCTGCCACGCAGTCATCCACATAGGCCAGTATCTTGACTATTGGCTGTCCTTGTGCAGTTATGCTCATAGGGCGTGAGTCAGTTACGCGGAGGAGTGGGTTGAAGCTGAAATTATACAGCATTGGGCTGAGGAGGTCCCCTTGTTTGAGCCCTCTGTGTGGTGTGATCTTGTTAGTTAGGAATCCAGGGCTGCATACAGCCATGGTTGCAGATTCTGTGAGGAGCATCTCCCAGTTTATGATTCTAGGTGGGAGTTTGAAAGCCTGTAGGCATTCCTTTAGGTATGGCCAGCTAACGCGGTCATATGCCTTTTCCTGGTCTAAGAAGACTAGGGCTCCAGTTGCTTTGGACTGACATATGTTTGCAACAGGGTGTATGTTGTTCCAGATTGAGCGCCCTGGTATAAATTCAAACTGGTTGGGTGACAGGACGTCAGAGGCAATTGCGCTTAATCTGGCTGCTAAGATTTTTGTTAAAATTTTTGTGTCAGTATTAGATAGTGCGATTGGACGCTTTTGGCCAGGTCCAATTTGTCACCCTTTTTATATAAGGTTATGACATATGATTCATGGCCACCAGGTAAGAGGCGTGTTTCTAGTAAGCACTGGTTCATAGATGCCAAAAGGAGGGGGGAAATTTGCTGAAAATATTTTTTGTAAAATTTGTAGGGTATCCCATCAGGCCCTAGGAATTTCCTACGTGGTGCACCGCGGATTGTATCCCATAGTCCCCCCATGTAATTAGGTTTAGAATAATGTAATTTGGCAGTGTGCTTTGTATCCTGGCGTTTTGTATAAATTTTTTGATTTTTTGTGGGTCTGTTGGTGTATCACGGTATAATTTGGTGTAATAACGGTGTACTTCCGCCTTGACCTCCTCAGGGTCAGTTGCCACAGTGCCGTCGGTCTTGCGGACCTGTGTGCACGTGGGCTGGTTGCCGCGGGAGTGGAATTGGTGGAAGAAATATGTTGAGCAGGTTTTGCCTTCCTTTATGAACTTACCTTTGTTCAATACTTTAATTCTGTGTTGGTGTTCAAAGATGAGGTTAAGTCAGGCAGAAATTTCTGCCCTTTTGCATCCCCAGTTAGGGCTATAGCCAGATCTCGGGGTATTTAGCTCAAGTTGGTCCAGTTCCGCCAAGGTACGCTTGATTGTGGCTGTGTCAGCGGTGTACTTATATGATGCGAGATGTCAGGTTTTGTTAATTAGTTCCTTTTTAAAATTTTCCCATGTTATGATGGGATCTGAGGTGAATGGGCTGTGAATTCTGGGTTCATACTCTCATGTTCAACCCAGTCAGATCTTGGGTAATTTTATATTTTCTGGGTGAGGCTTTCTCCAAGGCGACACCTGCGCATGGGTTTGGGTTGGTGATAGCTGTACTGTAACAAGTTGATGGTCAGAGAAATTTGACTTTTTTTGTTGTAAATTTGGAAAATCTTGATCGTTGGGATTGCGGGACAAGGATGTGATTGATGCGGCTCATTGATATGAGTGCTCCATCACGTATGTTGGGCCATGTCATGTGGGGAAGGAGTGGTGAACCGGGGGGAGGGCCTCCTGTAGGCCAAGGGATGCCTTCATTGTGCGGAATTCAATGTGCCCAGGTGGGTATCCCCTGGGGTTAGGCCATCAGTCCGTGTTGGGGTTATCCCAGCAGTTAAAGTCGCCCAACAGGATAGTATCTGGTGGGAGGGTGTGAGTTGGAGCAGTTTTGAGAAATTGTTTTCTCTTGTTTGCGATGCATGGTGCATAGATGCATGATATCGATATTGTTTCTTCTTGGCATGTGATTGTTGCTACCAAGATGCAACCATGAAGGTATGAAGATGAATTTGTAATTTTATTTTTTTTATTTTGGATGATCACCCCACAGTGGGACGTCCATACTGATTGTGATGGTGAGACCTTGGCTGACCAGGATCCTTCTTCCCTATGTAAACAGTGGGTTTCTTGGATGGCCAAGATGTCTACAGGGGGTTTTTGTAGGAAGTCCAGCTTTTTGGCTTGGGACGTTTGAGCCCTGGCTCCCACGATGTTTAGCATCCCTATTGACACTGAGGTGCCTGTGGCACCTCAGGAGCGGTTGGAGGACCCTCTGGCCCTATCCCACCATGGCTCATTTTGGCCATGCTCCACTCTGTACTCCAACTCTTTCAGTGATAATGTCAGTTACCTTGATCTGACCCAATTTTTCGCGGGAATTGCAGTTTTTGGATTTTCGTTATCCTTTCCCGCACATGTCTCATGATGGTTCAATGTGGGGTGCTGATTTGGTTCTGTAATTTTGGGGTTCAAGTTTGGAGAATTGTGCACCGCATTCTTATCCATATTGTGGCTGAATTGTTCCTCAATGTGTGCATTATTGATGTCGCTTGGTGACTCAGTCAAGTTGCTGTGAAAATTTTCAACCTGGGCATATTGTTCTGATTGGTTGGCTCGGTGTATATCCAAAATGTCCTCCCAAATTTGTCTGGAGTCAATGGATGATTCCGCGTGTGCTGCCGCTTCAGCTGCTGCCCGCTTTTGGGCTTTTTGTGCCGCTTTGCGTTGTTTATTTGCAACTGGGTCCACGATGGAGAAAAGTCCATCTTCACCCCAGTGGAATGGGTGGTGACTGTCGGTCATTCTGGCAAAGTTTTTGTTACTCTTCATCCATTGCTTCCTCACAGTAGTCTGCTTCCATTAAGCCCTCCTTCACGGGGCATGCGTGTTCCTTGTGTCCTAATGAACTGAAGTGGTTGCATATAGGCGGTGCGCTTTCCAGTGTAACTTGGAATGTGAATAACTATCCCCCATCTGAAAGTGAAACTCTGCTGTGCAGGGGATTCTTGATAATCATCTTCCTTTTAGGGAACGGGTTGATCATGGCAATAGCTTTGCCTGTGCACAGGGTGGGCATCAGGCGAAATCTTTGTAATTTGAGTTGCATAATTTATCCATAGGCTATGAGGCCTTTGTGGAGCTCCTCCTTTATTACCTTACGAGGAAGGTTGGTAGGGAGCGAGTCAAATGAATTGAACAAAGATTTCGCTTTGTTCCATCTGGTGCGCGCGGTGTGCACTATTTTTTTTGCCCTCAGGGAGGGCAATTTTGACGCAGACTTTTGCTGCGGCATTGGCTTTATCGGCTGTTTTGAAACCAATATTGATCCAGCCGTGGCCCATGTTGTTGGTGGCAAAATATACTGCGTGAGGGAAAAGGGAGAGCTGTGCCTCACATGTTTTCTCCCACAGGGTCGGGGACTCATCCCCAAGGAAGAGTCAGAGCCCGTGTTCCACCTTTGAAAGGGGTTGGTTGCATTGGATTTACATGTACTGATCTTGTTTTATAATAAGCAAAATAAACCTGGATGGTGTCTGAGTTTGTGGTTTCATGGCGGATTGGGTTCCTGGTCCCCCTCCAGGGCGTTTCTTGCCCTTGGGTGCACTGTTTAGCATACCGCTTGATGCGATGCTCGCCCAGGTTGTATTGTATTTATTAAAGTCGCCCATCTCTCCTGTGTGATTATCAAAATTGCTGTTTAATTGAATCATAGTAACTAAAGTGATTGTTACAGGAAAAAAACCTCCCAGTAGACATTATTATTAAAGAATACCCCAAAGTTGGCGAGGTAATCATGAGATTCCTTGGGAAAAGAGATCTTGTACATGTCCATGTAGTAATCTCTGAAAATTCTTCCTATTCAGAAATTACATACTGTGACATTGTGGTAGCCAAAACCTGAGTCCGCGCAATGATATATATGGGTGCCCAAGTCAAAAAATTTTCCATTAAATTGGTGGTGAGGTTGATGTTAAAGCCTGATGTGAACCATCAAATATTGTATGGGACCATGGGTGTAGAAAGCACAGTCTCTGAGGGAGTTTATAGCGTGCTACCTTTATGGTTTGGGTTGATTGTTGTTATAGACTGGCAATAGTGCTACTGAATAATAAACATGACCTTCTTATTGGAAACGCTTTTATGCAACACTTCAGTATCATCATTTGACATGACAGTGGAGACCTTCGAAATTCTGGGGCAGTGAATCCCAATTTATTTTGACTCCAGCGGAGTACCAAAGGATCCGGTTCACATGGGTGATATAAGCCTTTGCATATGGTGATGGGTGATTCCAGTTTGTTATTATCAACCAAAGAGCAAGACCTGAGCCCTTCCCAAGCAGATATACGAATATCAAGGGCTACCTCTCCAAGCTGCTGGGCCTATATCTATCCCCTCTGGACACCAAGTCATAGTAAACACTGAATTAGTGGTAGAAGTGCCAGCTGGGCTCTATGGGAAAGTTGTTGTTCCTTATCAGCAATCGTGGCTTGTGCCCCACGTGGCTCCAGGCAGTATACTCCCAGGACATGGAGAGATCAAGATTTACTAGAAAACATGCAAAACGAACCAATGCAAATCTGCCAACATTAAACAGTAGCGTATCTGAATTTGATCCTTGTGGAGAAGGTCCTTCAGGTTCACGAGTTCAGGTCACTGAGTGAATTTAGTATAACCGTCAAAACACCCCAGTGTAATGACTGTGGTACTGCGCGATGATTTTATGGGGTTATTGGAATCACAGAAGGATTGAGCAATAGCTTTATTTTAAAAATATAAGGATAAATTTGCTGGTGACGACCATGAATTAGGATGCACTTGTGCTGGTCCATCAGTTGGACACTGGAGATCATCCTCCCATCAGGGCATAGCCAATCTGCCAATTAACGGCAGCTGAAGAAGTCTTCACAGAGGAAATTAATAAGCTGCTGGAGCAAGGGATGCTCAAACCTTGAAGAGTCCATTGGCTTCACTTGTTCTAATTGTCAAAAAAGGATGGAACCAACTGGGTAGCAATAGACTACCGGAAGCTCAACAGTATAACCAAAACGGACTCATAGCCCTTGCCTCAGATTAATGATGCTCTGGATTAGTTAGTTGGAGATCATTACTTTTTGGAGATGGATTTAATATCAGGTTACTGGCAGATTGAGCTACCATAGTGGAACAGAAGAAATGCGTTTTTATCACGTCCAAGGGGCTTTATTAACCAACCCATATGCCACAAGGGCTGTGTAATGCCCCAGCTACATTTCAGTGGGTCATGGACACCATTCTTGGGGACCTGAAGCTACATGGGTCCTCGTGTACCTCTATGATATCAATGTCTTTTCATGAACATTCTATGAGCATCTTACCCATCTGGAAGAGGTCTACCACCGGCTTGCTGAGGCCAATATCAAGATCAAGCCACATATATGTCATTTTTAAGGACCAACCGAAGTACCTTGGGTTTGTGGTGGATGTGACTGGGCTGAAGCCCCAACCAGCCAAGGTGGAGGCTATCCAAAATATGATTAAGCCCAACAGTAAGCACAACATACAGGTATTTTTGGGAATAGTTGGCTACTACTGGAACTTAATCCCTAACTTCAGCTGTATTGGAGGGCCGCTGTTTGTGTTATTAAAAAAAGATGCTGCATGTGAATGGATGGGGAGGGGGTGGAAGGAAAGTTGGTAGGGCATATGGATACCAACCTGAAGGTTTTGGGTTCAATTACCACCCTTCTCACATTGATTGGGGTGCCAGCCAAAGGAATCTATTGGCAGTTAGTAAATCTAATAACACAAAAACCTTACTCATGAAATAACCAGAAAAATCTGGGTCCCAATCTGGAGATGGAAAAACTTTCTATGTCAGAGTTGACCCTGCTCAGGTTTCATGTCATAATTTCTTTCTCTATATCAGTAAGGTTATCCACTGGTTGGCTTGCCTCAAACAAGTAACATTTGAATGGACAGAATGTCAACAATGCTCCTTTGATGCACTTTGGATGGCATTGATAAATGTGCTGGTGTTATACTATCCCAATTTTTTAAAGAGAATTCATTGTTCATACAGATGCATCCCTTTCCGCTGTTGGGGCGGTCTTATCCCAAAAGTACAATGAGGAGGAGCACCCCGTTGCATACTGCAGTTTGAGCCTTAATTGCCATAAACATAACTATACTGTAACTGAGCAGAAGTGCTTACCGGTGATCTATGCATATAAGCAATTTAGAGTATATTTGCATGGAGTGAAGTTTGAAGTTGTAACAGATCATGCTTCTTTACGCTGGTTGCAGAATCTCAAGGAGCCTGAAGGGCGTATACCCTGGTTGGCCCTCAAACTGCAGGCTTTTGACTTTGAGATCCTTCACCTACCTGGAGCAAAATATTAAAGCTCTGATTGCTTGTTGAGACCACCAACGATTGCATTTACAGCAGATCTGAGTGACAAATGTATGATAAGATGCTCAGCAGAAAGTATGATGATGAACCGCCTCAAGTCATTAAAGTATCAGATGGAATAAGGGCCAATACTTTTCCTGAAGGACGGCGAGTTGTATAAGCGGATGGGGACACTATGGTGAATTCCTGAGGCCTTCCACCCGACTAGACATTATCATGAGCGCAAACCAAGAAGTTGGACATGGTGGAGTATGCAAGACCCTGGAATTTTTACAACCTCAGTACTACTGGGAAAGCATGAAATTTGACATGATTGAAACCATTTCCTGTTGCCACCAGAAGACTTCCTACTGGCTAGTAAAACCTCACTTTTCTTGGCATACAGTTTCTATCAATGTTGTGGGACCTCTTCCAACTGGAGCAAATTGATCCAAGTATATTCTGGTGGCGATTGACTGCTTGACCAGGTAATTTGAGGCATGGGCAGTATGCAATTTGGGGGCGATCAGGTGGCTATGTTTGTGATTGAGTGTATAGTTCAGTGACTTGGCTGTCCCCATTTCATCCTTACTGACAACGGAACCAACTTCACCTCCTACATTTTACCCAAGCCTAAAAAACTGACGCCATCCGTAGGGTTTTGATGACCTCATATCACCCAGAATCCAACGGGATGGTTGAGTGAGTTAATGGGACCTTGGTGAACATGCGCCAGAAATTGTGATGGATTGATCTTCCAATTGGAGTTCCCTCCTTTCTATTGCTGTTTTTGCATACAACATTAGCTATCATTCCACCACGGGGAAAACCCCCTTTCAATATTGTATGGATGACACCCTGCTCTTCTGGATCTGCTTTATGCTTGTGTAGAAGATACCAGCAGAATGGACTCCCACCATATTTTGACTAACTTAATGGACACAGTGATCAAGCTGCAAACTGAAGTGTACTCATGCAGCTTAGACAATAAGATTAAGGATCAGGCTGCTGATCAGGTGCAGTATAGCAGCCTAGCTTAGTTCAAAAATGGGGATATGGTTTTTTTCCATGACCAGCACAGGTTTGAGAGAAAACACAAATTGTCTAACACCTGGTTTGGTCCATTTAAGATAATTAAAAAAGACGGGCATCAACGTCTACACCATCAAGAACCCCACAAGCAGTCAGATTGCAATTGTGTGAATGCAAATTTCCTATGGGCATATAAGCAATAAGAGCCTTATCATCCAGTTAAGGGGGGGGGGTTATTTCAATATTTGTTATGAGTGGATGACAAGCCCAAAATAGCCAAGGCGGATCAGCTAGAATCCGCCAACAAAAATCATATAGTACAAATATTTGAGTGCCTTGAGATGAGGCAATATTGGGTCAGAAAGGATGGGTATTAAATTGCCACCAAATGAGTGTTTAGTAGATGTCAATGCATGACATATAATTGGTAAATCACCTCAAACTAAGGCAATCATGAATTTAATGAAAATAGACTTTGCCAGAACCAATGAGAATATGGCGGAATGAATAGTCTAAGCAAAAGGGTTAGTATTGACCAAAGTCACTAACATATAAGTGAGATGAGAATATTGAAGGAGGGAATTGTTACTAGAAGAGCGTGATTGGAACAGTGAGTATCCGCTAGATTATTATATTAAGTAAAATTGTGTTATTGAGGCAATTACTCCATAATTTATTAAGTTTATTTTGTTGTCTCAAGGACGAGGATCTTATATTGTCAGTCCTATTGCTCAGTGGGCTTAACCCTGTGCAAATTCCCTCTGTCGTATCTCTGCTATAAAACTAAGATTAGAACAGATGGTTTTTTGGCAATTCACTTATCATTGGCAGTCAAACCCAAGGCATCATCTGTGCTATTTTGCGCATAGTTTTATGAACTGGTATCTATACTTTTAGGTTCTCTGACATCATTCTGACTAGCTGGTAAATTACTTTGGCGGTCAAGGGTTATATAATGGCCTCTGTTGACGAATTTTAGGCCGCTCAAAGCCTATAAAAGGGCCTTTGATTTTGCAAAAACATTTTCTGACTAGCTATGTCAGTTAGGACTTGATCTTCACTTTGACCAGCTAATTTATTTGTATTACACTGCAATTATTGAATTGGGGGTTCAAGGGGGTTTCTCCCATAGGTTGAGAAATAACCCCTATAGTTAGGGTTTCATAACATAGTATGTAGATTAAACTAGTTATCAGATTACATGTAGTCAATAAAATTTATATAGATCATGTATCTATTAGAAACTATACATTATCTATATCATATCTAATTAAAGACAAAAACAAGCTATGGCTTAATAAAATGATGTACTTTATATTTATTACAAATGCTTATATAGAATATGCCTTTGATCTACCTGACTCATTTAAAGAGTAACCAGAAAAACGTTATAATATGAAAAGCAATTAGAGATGCAGGCATACACTAATTAAATATAAATTAAATGTTAGCCTATACGATCAGCTCTAGAGGCTATAGTTTTAGTTGAAGCTATAGCAAACTTTACCTATAATTAATCTAGATGGTACCAATGGCATACCATGTAGACAAATCTTTAGGCCATTTAATAGTGAGATTAGGCTGCTAAAAATCTAAGGAAGGTCTATTTTATACACAGCGGAAGTTTATCTGTTGGTCAACTTAAGGAATATAGTTTACCTTTAGATACTCTTACCTTATGAGATTTGACTCAAGTTTGTTATGTTTAAAAGTAAGCTGTAAGTTAAGGTTGAACTGTATTGTGTTGTAATTTAAATGCTTTTATATATCTACTTTTTGATGTGGCATATTTATCCTAAGATTGACAACTTTGAATAGAAATTTCTACTTTTTCTAAAGGAGGGCAAATTGAGACAACGCCCTTAAATATGAGGTTATCTAATATAATATCTATGCATTAGAAATTAACTTTTTGATTTATACTATCCATATGTATATGAAATAGCTGTATAATTAAGATTTAGTTTTTACCTTTAATGAATCAGTTAAAACGTGGAACTCTGGCATTAGTTTAGAAGATAATAAGCCAATTAATAACTCTAACATGGTTAATGATATAAAAATGAGGACAGATTGTGGCAAACAGGATGAGCGGAATAAGGCCAAGGGTACCAAATTTGTGGACCTACCTGACCTGGAGCAAATCCTAGACCAATGCCAGATAAGGACAAAATATGCCCAGGTTGGTTTTAGTGGTGCGCGTGATGAATGGATGAGCATTACGTCCTTAGCACTGAAATTCACCAGATATTTTCTTAGTGATAAATATCATTATGTTAGCTTTGAATCGGGGTTTTAGTCACGTTCAATTTACAATATTGCCAAATCTGGCAATATTTTTGACTTAGTACAATCACTCAAGTGCCAGCTTACTTGAGCTATAGCACTATGATGGCAGTATCTTATGATTATTGGTTGTAGATGGCGCAATGCCTTTCTGGATGGAAAATGGTTCTCTCTTTTCCTTTAAAGTAGTTTTGTTTAACCAACCTTTTTTGTTAATTAACTTGTTACAAATAAGACCCTACTTGTTTTCTTAACAGATAAACCCTTGGTTTGACCTCTTTGCAGACCTCCCTTGAGAATGTCTTAAAAAATATAGGTCACTATCTTGTCTAAATTATATATAGACCTTATTTTCTCCTTGGGGAGCCTAAACTCCTTCAGATTGAGGCATCAAAGAACCTAGACTCTGATCTTCACTTGGTGATGGACTCCTATTTAGCGTCTAACCCATTCCTCATTTTTAATTTATCTAGTTATTTATATAATTTTTTACGCTCTCTCCTTGGGTCATCTGGATACTGGCGCGCTTCACATATACCTTTTTTCTCTGTTGTTAGCAGGTTGTTCCTTGATCACGTGGTTTTGCGTTCCACACCATCTCTCAGGCGACAAGAGAGTTACAGACATTCTCTTGACATTAGTTGACCAACCTTTTTACTATAAATGCATGAAATTTATCCGTGTGGGGATCTCCCTGAGCATTAACTAAGTGTCTTGGCCATTCGTCCCAGTCTCCATGCTGCTAGCCACAGCGTTTTCAAGTAAATATTTTTGATGTATCTCAGAGTTATTTTTCTATGTCCAACTTGGAGGTTCCTACCTTAACTGCTCATACATGGTGATTTTGGACCCAATGTGATCCTGGTGTTATTCTTCTGAGACCTACCCCAAAAGTATATTCTAAAAATCAATGGGTGATAGCTTCCATTGCTTTGAAAGCTTCTACTTATAAATATCGAAATGGCTCTCATAAGCCTTCTTGTTACATTCGCTGTATCAACTATCCCACAGCACAGCTAATTGGGTATTTACAGTGTTCTGAGCCCAGCCACTTTATGGAAGTCCGTGAAAGGTTTGGAATGCCTTCTATAGGAACGTCATCCTGAAGTGTCTTCCTTCAAAACCTTCTACAAGTTCTTTGTTTTGCGTCAGGTGGGACGCCCTTTGTATCTATATTTAGATGAATTATATGATCAACCTAGACCCTACCTTTGTTTAACATAGTTAAAGCGTCATTTCTTTGTTCTTTGGATATTTCCACAAGAAAGTTTTAGTTTGTAAGGCTCCCTCTGCCAACTTCAATCATCTGTTTGAAGCCCTTTGGGGTGTTTCCTGTAAGGAGAGTGTCTATAGCTTTCCTGTCTCCAGCGTGGTGGTGCACGGTGCACAGAGCCAACGCAAGGAAACTAGCCGTTAATTATACAGCTGCTAGTGCCCAGCAGAGGATTCTGGAGCAACAACAGTTTGAACAAAGAAATGCTAGAATTAACCAGCCAAAAGTGTTGCGGTATGCACAAAGAGAAGGGGTAAACCCAGGTTGGAGGGTACCTGGGTGAACCAATGATGCGCGAGGTGAGAATTGAATTGTGTTTATAATGGCAAGGTTAATGGAGCGTGAGACCTCCTCAAAGAGGTTTGCGCACAGGAACGTTAGAAAAAGCATAATTTAAAATGTTAAAACGGGGACAAGGTTAATAGGGAAGTTGACCAACAAGGAATGTTGGTCGGGGAAAACACATTTAAGCATTGATGGGGGAATATGGAGTTTGTGGGAGTGGGCCTAAGCACCAACCCACCAATAAGCACACCTTACCATCCTGATTGGTAGAATACGCCAAAACTGACTTTAATTATGTTATTGATTGAAGTTGGTTTTGACCTAAATGTGCAATTGTGTAAACAGAATGAGTTTTAAAACCCCATTCCTTGACTAACTAAACTGAGTATTTGCATTCGTTACATAAACCGTTTGTTTCAACGCCTGGGCCAAAGTATGGGGCTTGGCATTTGGCTCCCCACTAGTACCAACCTGGGCATATCTTGCCCATATTGAGCGTTGGTCTAGGGTATGCCTCAGGTCAGGTAGGCCCTGTGACTTCACCTTTTGGGCCTCCTGGCGCCCAACCTTATCTTTTGGGTTGGTCCCCACTATGATGTCATGTGACCATGACATTACCCTCTCCTCCCGATGGGGCTCAACCCCTCCAGGGGCTTGCGCAAGGGAAAACTTCTTGTGGGCAGGGGCCAACTTCATGGCAGCAACGGTCGGTTTGGGTTGAGAGCTGGAAGCCTGGGGGAAACGCTTGTGGAAGGCTTTAATCAGATATTGGGCATGCACACAGTCATGCGCTGGGACCCAACTGTTCTCTGCAGCATCAAAGCCCTTCCAGGACACCAGGTACTCTAGTCTTCTTTTAACGCGGCAGGAGGCAACTATTTCTTACACCTCCCAATCTGGCGCCCCATCCATGAGATAGGCCTCAGGAGTCTCTGATGGGGGGCCCTCAAACAATGTCAGTTTGCTCTCATGAAACACTGAGAAGATCTGAAATGAAGGGGGAAGATCTAGCTAGTATGAGGCATGGCCCACCTTTCTAACAACGCGGTAGGGGCCAATCCTCTTTGGTCCCAGCTTCTTAAATGGCTGCTTGATAAGGATGTTATGATCATCAAGCATCACGAGATCCCTTCCCTGTATGCAGGACCAACTCGGCACTTTCCATCAGCGTTCTCCTTATACACCTGCATTGCCGCCTCCAAGCTTGTGGAAACCCTCTGGTGGACCTTTTTGATAGTCTTGGAAAAGTCCATCACCGCTTCAACCTTAGAACCACATCTGGGCTCCATGTTAAAGGTGGGGTTAAAGCCATGGCTGGCGAAAAATGAGGAACAACTGATCGAGGAATTCAGCATGTTGTTGTAGCTAAACTGGGCCATAGGAAGGTGAGAAGCCCAATCTGAATGATCCGCGGCGGTGTAACACCGCAGGAACTGTTCCAAGCACTGGTTCATTCATTTAGTCTGCCCATCTTATTGGGGGTGATAGGCAATCAAATGGCAGGGGTGAAACTGAAGATTCTTACACAACTCTTCCCAAAAGATTGAGGTTAATTGGGGTCTCCGGTCACTGATAATCTCTTGGGGAACCCCATGGAGCGCAAACACATGGGTGATGAAGAGCTGAGCCATCTCAGCTGCGGTTATTGTAGTTCTGCAAGGATTGAAGTGGGAGAACATTGTAAAACGGTCCACCACCACCATGATGGCATCATAACCATCAAAAGCAGGTAACTCCACAATGAAATCAACCAAGAGGGAAGTCCAGGGCCCATCAGCCTTTTGGACTGGTACCAACAACCCTGCTAAAGGTTGACAATTGGGTTTCATCTGGTTGCATACCAGGCACTCCTTACAATACCGCACCACCTGAGCAGGCAAGCCCTTTATAATTGTAGGTGCAGAGTATCAACTCCAAGGTCTTTGCTTTCCCCGGATGACCAATGGTGATTCCATCATGATGGGCCTGGATGATTTTAAGGCGTAGTGGTCCAGCAGGTACCCAAAGGCGTCCCTGGAACCACACCATCTCATTTTTTTACATATTAACCCCTGGATAGATCCTCTTGATGTCAAGCGCTCTTTGCAAGTACCATAGTATATTCGCCCAACAACATCTGAGAAAGGATAGCCTTTCTGAATATACCATATTCCTACGCGTTATCCAGAGGTGCAAGCGCAGGCCCATTGGCAAGGGGAGTGGGAAGTTGCGACAGAATTTTACTTGGAGGAATCATAACCTGTGTGTTGTGCACTTCTACCTCCTTGGGGTCAGAGGCTAAAGCAGGGTTGCGGCTCAAAGCACCCACCAAACCATTATCCTTGCCCTTGGTGAACTCATACTTGAATGCAAATTGGACAAGGGTCTCATGCCAACGGGTCTGCTGTGGAGTTAGGACATGAGGGGCATGGTAGTACAGCAAGGCATGGTGATCTGCACTTACGCGGAATAGTTGGGTAGAGCCATGCAAGTGGTGACGCCAATATGTCAGCGCCTCCACCACTGCTAGTAATTCCTTGTCATAAATGGCGTAATTCAACTCTGGCAGAGACATTTTCCTAGAAAAATATCCCACCGGATGCTCTATCCTATCTTCGCTTACTTGTAACAAGGCGGCTGCTATGGCGAAGTTGGAGGCATCAGTAGACACAATGAACTCCTTTGAAGGGTCGACATGGCAAAGAACAGACGTGGACAACAGGGTGCACTTCACTGCTTGGAAATCATCCTCCAAAATGGGGGACCACTCAAGCATCTTGGCACCGCTAGCCTTGTATAAGGGGAGCCTCCACCTCAGACAGATTGTGAGTGAACTTCTTGAGGAACGTACACGTCCCCAAAAGCTCCTCAATTCCTTGACCGAGGTGGGGGTAGGCCACTCATGAATAGCCTTCATCTTTTCTGGAGTTATCATGTGTCCCTGGTCAGACACAACGTTGCCCAGAAAAGCGACCTGGGATTTGAAGAATTCACACTTGTTTATCTTCAGCGTAAGGCTGGCTGCCTTTAACCGCTCCACCAATTGCCAAAGGTGAACTGCATAGGACTCTTGATTGTGGGAAAACACCAGGATGTCATCCATGTAGGCAACCGCGCATACCCTCAACAAGTCCCCCAACGCTGCATCAATGCGGCGTTGAAAGATAGCAGGGGCATTCTTAAGCCCAATAGGCATGACCCAAAACTGGAATATTCCTTTTCTAGTGTGGAAGGCGGTTAAAAACTCCTGGCCCTTCTTTATCCAGATCTGATTAAATGCATTGAGGCAATCCAGCTTTGAGAAGACCTTCGCTTTCTCCACATAGCGCGTAATCTGTGAATACAAAGGGAAGGGATGGAGGTCTGGTACAGTGACGTTGTAATGTTCCCGTAGTCCATACATGGGCATAAAGTACCATCAGACTCTTCCAGAAAGAGAAGGGGGGAGTATACAGGGGATGTACGCTGAAAAATCGCACCTTTAGCTAACTGATCCTTCACCCACACATCCAACGCCTCTTCCTCCCGCAAAGTCAATGGGATAAATGGGGGAAGATATATGCACCAGATCCACATTGAGCTTGAAGTCACAATTAAATTCTGAGTGCTCAGGAAGTGTGTTAGCGGATGCTGCATCAAAAGAAGATTTCAACCCCTCCAAACAGGACGGTATGGGAACCTCCACAGAGGGCTTCAGCAACGGGGCAAGCTTAAAAGTGGGAATATTGGGCCAATGCGGTGATTGGCCCTGGGCGTTATCCTCCAACAAAGGAAAAATCAAGATGTGGCCATCATACAAAGACAAGGAGAGAGTGTTTTCTTTCAAATTAGTCCTAACGTCAAACTTTTCCACCACTCAACCATAAAATAATGGGGAACAAGAGGTGCTTTATAGCTTGAAAATGGTCAGACAGAAGATAGGCGCCCACCTGGTAGTCCACCAACCATATGACGTTCAGCGCAGGGATACCTTGAGAAGCCCCACCTCTAACCATACCACCTGGTGAGTAACTCAACTCAAGGTAGTCAGCAAGGTCTTGATCAATAAATTTTTTTGAGGCACCGGTATCCACTAAAATAGTTGTGCTGAACTTCCCAAAATTAGGATGTAAGGGTAGCAGTCAAGAGGAAGTATCCAAAGTAGGATTTATTCAAAGCAAAAAACGCCACCACCTCACCTGAAAATTCTTCCTCTGTTTGAGAAATCCTTCAGGGTATGTTTTGAAATCATACAAGGGGGAGGGATAGTTGGCCACCCTTACTACTGAGGCCACATACCCCTCCAAGCCTTCTGCATGTGCACAAACGTTTTCATGTAGGAAAAGCAGTTTTTTTCAACTTCCTGAGTGCTGCGAATCATGGAAGAGGTCAAACGGGGATTTTCTGGCGTAATTCCATATGCAAGAATAGGTTCCAAATCTGAGCCATGAGAGGGCCAATATGGTTCAGAGGTATATCTAAGGTTTTTGTTATAAACGCGTTTTTAAACGTCTATGACCCTATTCCTTTAACCTCAATGGCATGCCCGACGTTATCCAAGGCCAACACCCCCAGACCCATCTGCACCAATTCCGCTGGCATCAACTGAACGTGCTGTCGAAGGAAAACTCATTTGTTGGAATGGAAATTGATTATTGCAGTAGAAAGTCAGGGAATCACGACTTTTGGACATCGAAGCATCTGTATCCACCAGGTATGAGCATGAAGGGTGGATACTTTCCAGTTGGAAGCAACCATAATAACGCTGAGTTGCTCCAGCCTTCAGGAAAAAGAGGAAACAGCGGTGTGGCTAATGACAGCTGAAGCCCACAGCCGGCGCCCACTGTTTCTTTTTTGGAAAAGTTCTACACAGAAAAGTTTGCTAAAATAAGAAAGAGAGGTTGGTCAAATAATGTAAGGAGAGTGTCTATAACTCTCCTGTTTCCAGCGTGGTGGTGCACGGTGCACAGAGCCAACGCAAGGAAACTAGCCGTTAATAATACAGCTGCTAGTGCTCAGCAGAGGGTGCTGGAGCAATAACAGTTTAAACAAAGAAATGCTAGAATTAACCAGTCAAAAGCGTCGCGATGCACACGGAGAGAAGGGATAAACAACCCAGGTTGGAGGAAACCTGGGCGAACCAACGGTGTGCGAGGCGAGAATCAGATTGTGTTTATAATGGCAAGGTTAATGGAGCGTGAGACCTCCTTGAAGAGGTTTGTAACAGGAATGTTAGAAAAAGCATAAATTAAAACAGTAAACGGGGGCAAGGTTTATTAGGGAAGTTGATCAACAAGGAATTCTGGTTGGGGAAAACACATTTAAGCATCAATGGCGGAATATTGGTTTGTGGAAGTTGGCAAGCACCAACCCACCAATAAGCACACACTACCATCACAATTGGTAGAATACGCTGAAACTGACTTCACTCTTGTTATTGATTGAAGTTGGATTCAAAACAAATGTGTGATTGTGTAAACAGAACAGGTTTTGAAACCCTGTTCCTCGACTAACCAAACCAAACCATTTGAGTTTGTTATGTAAACTGTTGTTTCAACGCCTAGGCCAAAGTATGAACTGGGCATTTGGCTCCCCACTAGTACCAACCTGGGCATATTTTGCCCGTACCCAGCATTGGTCTAGGGTATGCCTCAGGTCAGGGAGGCCTTGTAACTTTACCTTTTGGGCCTCCTGGCGCCCAGCCTTATCTTTGGGGTTGGCCCCCCTATGATGTCATGTGACCATGACAAATCCTCCACCCAACTGAAAAAGGGACTGGTAATTTGGCCATGTTTGTTTCATCCAGGGAAACCCTTATAAATACCATATCCAAAAACTCAAGAGTTAAATTGGTATAGGAGGATTATCTTCCTTACATACCTTTGGTTTTGAAAAGCTTATGGGTCAGGTGGGGCTAGCACTGAGTCTTTATTTTATTGTTTCAGTTTTATGACCCGCAATGGTTTCAACTGCAGGTACCCTTATAAATACAGCTTACAAAAACATTGATTATTATATAAATGGGGCAGTGCCTTACACTGAGCCTCATTCAGTTTTGGAGGAATTTAATGTTTTGAACAAGGGTATCCTCAAAACTATAATAATTAAACATTTGATATAATTTTCATGCCAAAACTCCTTTCTGCAGAGCCAGAAAAACCCATGTCAGGGATGCTTTTTATGATGTTAATGAATAGTGACGACCAACCAGCTATCAGATTGAGAGTTTTGCTGTTAAAGTCTAAAATGCCGTTTCTAATGGTATAATCCCAATATACAAACAAGCTGTTGTTCAAAACCGGTTACTGCAAAGGCTCATGAGGGTTAACTCTTTAACTAATACAGCTTCCTGTATGATGACAGAAAGAACATTTAGAGCTGATAGCAGTTCAGCCAAAGCCTGATCTTCATGCAAATAATTTTTTTAGCACTTCCATCCTAAAATAACCAACCCAATCACTAGTAAAATATAGTAAGACCAAGAACAAGATAAAATAATAGGAAAGTAAATTTCATAAATATAGATCGTTCCTGGCACCTAATGCTTACTATTAGAATCATTGGCGCCAGTCACTAGAGAATAGCTTTTATTCATCGACCTGCAGAATTTGACATGCTAAAAATAACAACTTCTTTCTTGTTAAAGTTAAAATTGTAGTCAATCATGCCCTTGGATTTGATAACTAAACTATCTGGGATCATCCTCAATAACTCATGGGATCTAATCATCAGATTAATCAAAAATGCTAATTTTGAGCTCCCTCCTCAGGAGCCTAAAAGTCATTAACAGAGCTTCAAATGATTTTATACTAAGTTGGAGCTTCCTCCACGGAAGCCTAAAAGTCAATGACACTAATAAATCATATCAGGATCATCCCTGACTAATTCACTAGTATTGACCATATTGGAAAACATAATCTGAGTGAAATCCCAACACATCCCCCACTTAATCGGATTATCTTCTTCCAACATGTCATCTGAAATAAATACATTTACACACCCCTCTAAGTCTTAGAGGTGGCAGAAGCCCAAAGGCTGTATATGACGCCATAAAAAAAACAAAGTAGAAACAACTGGTGGCATTAGTAGTCGTGAAAATAATGAAAGAGCCTCAAAGTGAAGTGATTTGCAATCATTGCTGAAGGACTTTATAGCATTAATCCATTTTTAAAATTTAAACAGACATCTAGGTATTAATACAACTAGGTGATAAAATAACAAGATGACCTCAGCCATATGGATAGTTATTTGCATACTTTAAGAACATTTCATGCACCCTATTAATAATTTGAACATTAGAGAGGTCCTTATTTGTGTAGGCATCCAATGCCAACTTAGTGATGACCTTGTAGGGAGCAATCCATATCTTGTCTAACTTGTTTCACTATCCAAAACCATAAGTGTCACAATAGTTATCCTATCATTGATTCAAAAAGCTGAAAGAGCTGGCCGTTTGCATCTCCATATTCTTTTAGCTTGAACTTCTTCATGAGAGTATTAGAGTAGGCAGCAGACTGTAACCCTATCAGGTCTTTTGTTAAGTTTTCCAAATATTGAAGAGGTGTCATTGCTGGACTTGTGTCAAGTGCAGAGTATAAAATTGGAGTCAAAGCAGCTAACACCCATAAAGCAATTCAAAAGGGGATTTCCCACATTGATGAATAATAACGTAGATTATAGGAGAAAGTTGCCGCTGAAAAATAAATTACCCAGATGGAAGGTATCCCAGCGACAAGCTTCTTAAAGGTAGCAACCTTAGTCCCATTTAATTTTTTAACCATCTCATTAAGCTCTGGGTGGTAGGGCGTCGTCAGTACTCCTCATATTCCCATTAACTCATTTAATATTGGAATGATATGCATGTTAAAGTTTCTGCAGTTATCCATTAAAAGACCTGAGGGCAGTCAGCCAATAGATTATCTGCTCAATATGAACTTAGCAGTACTGCTGACTTCTAATTTAGTGATACCACGAATATCTACCTAACGAGTTAGGTGATTGATTTCTACAATGATATAACAGCTTTTCCAGTATCATGTCAACAGCCCTACTATGTCAATGGTACGGTATGGCATGCAAAACCAGGTTAACTATCTGGAAAGTAGTGGCTTTCTTAATGGGCTTTTGTGCTTGACACATTGCACAACAACCAAGGTGTTCCAGGATGTCAAAATAAATGGATTCCCAGTAGAACTCTCATTGAACCTGTTCCAAACTTTTCTGTAGACACCATGGCCAGTTACATTATGAGCTGTGGTAATAATTGTAGTGCGCTCAGATGGCCTTAGATATAGTAGGGATTTTTCTTCAACGATTTCAAACAATTGACCCTTTATGATCTTTGTGTTTCCATCGCTATGTTTTGTGCTTGTTGAATCTCATGTGGCTGTTCTCTGATATCCCCACTAAGAATCTTCTCACACAAAGCATCTGCTTCATGTTGCAATACTAAAATGGATAATAATCGCAATAATCCATCAGTATTTTGATGTATGGCCTCACTTGATGTACAAATCATAATTATACACTTGTAACTTTTGAGCCCATCAGGAAAACCTCCCTTCATGCTCTTTTAAGTTATGCAGCCATCTTAGTGAGGATGGTTGGTCACTGGAGTAAAATACCTCCATGAATATACTCTGAACTGCTTATAGGCGTATAATACTGCAAGGCATTCCCTCTCAGTCACAGTATAGCTTTATTTTTGCTTACTCAGGGTATGGCTTGCATATGCTTCCTGTTGTTCATCACCAAATTCGTCCACCTGACTCAACGTGGAATTGATTTCCATCAATGATGCATCAGTTTGAAACAATAAAAAGTTGATCAAAATTCAGATATCACAATAATTTTTTCATCATTGGGTATACCCTTAAGTGTATCAAAGGAGTCTTAGGCTTCCTTATTCCATATAACCCTTTTTTAATATCCTTTAAGAACTGATCTAGTGGCTTGGTGATAAAGCAAAGTTTAAATGAATTGGCGATAATAGCTGACCATTTCCAAAAAAATACCTGCACATTGTAAATTCTCTTCAGCTGAGACAAGGCCCAAATTGCTTTACTCTTGAGTTTTTGAGTGTGTAGCCCATTAATTTCAATGATGAACCCTGGATATTTGAACTCATTATTTTAAGAAATTACATGACCGCAGCTTTATTTTCAGATTTACTGCTTGTAAATTTTTTAAAAATTCCTCTAAATGTTTAAGGTGATCTGTAAAGGTAAAGCTGAAAATATTAATATTGTCTAAGTAGATGAGAATGGATTACAACTTCAGATCGCCTAACATAGTATCCATTGCTCATTGGAATGTTGCCAGCGCATTACAAAGACCTTATGGCATTTGCATCATCTGATAAAGCCATTTCTGCTGATTATTCTTGTGCATTTTTCTTGATCCTCTTTAGGTAAGTCTATTTGCCAGTACTCAGATATGAGATCCATCACCAAAAGAACTGAGCTCCTCCTAGCGATCAAGCGTTTCTTCAAAATGCAAAAAAGGCCTGAGTCTTTTTCGTTAATTTATTCAATCAATGATAGTCTATGATGATCCAGTTGGATCTGTCCTTCTTTTTTACAATTAAAATTGGACTTGCTAAATAACTTGAGGATGAAACTAACACCCCATGTTTAAGTAGCTTGTTAACTTAATTGGCAACTATCACCTCACTTTCTTGTGAATGTAAAATTGGTCACATACAAATTGGCGGTTGATCTCTGATGTTGACCTTATGAACTATACCTTTAGTGGGATTAGGATTACAATTTTGCGCGAACACTCAAGAATATTGTTCAAATAATTTAAGGACCTGGTCCTTTTGTTCTTCTAAAATCCTTATCAGTTTGTCACGCTTTATTACAGCAAATATTGCAGGGGATTATGGCTCATTGGGTAATCTTATCTCATTCAGCTGACCAAAGGCATGGAAAGATAAAAGTTCCATTGTGAGAACTAAATAAATAAAGGTCACTACTTGGTTCTTTTCTATCCATATTGGCCTATCCAAGAGGTTGGCAACCATACCTGAATTTTGTATTGACGGAAATTAAGATCCCAGGCACTACATGGGTTTCAGTTTGGACTTTTTCCAGTGTGCATGGAATTTATTATACAGATAGTTGGGAATATTAAGGTAAGGCCAGTCCCAATGATGCACTGTTTCTTGAATTTCCAACCATCTGCATTTGCTCCCTCAAAGAAATCCCCTGACATTCTTCAATTTGGGCCAGAGGCAGCTGGTAACGCTTGTCAGTCTTGCATCAATTTATGGGAATGATCCCATTTTCATAGACCAGACACTATAGTTGTTCCACTTAGTTGAGGATGGGTCCCCTTTTCAGTGGTAGAACAGTGGCAAAGTTTCCCCTAGATTTTGAGAGAATTGTTTTTTAAATTGCATTGGACCCCATAATGTCACATGAAGTCAGTCAAATCAAGTTTTCATAGTTCTGATTAGGAAAAACTATGGCTGGTGCTGTGACAAGAAGGGAACCAATTGTAAAGTCAAGGCGCTATAGGCACCCTGAGAAGTAGTGGAATGTAGCCTCACCATTTTTTAAACCTTATTATTATCTATATTGGGGCAAGCATTAGCTTCTTCACTAATGTAGTAGAAACAATATTAGTTTTAGACCCACTATCAATGATGGCTCGAACTTTTACTAATTTCCCACAAGTATTGGCATAAGTGCAATCAGAATAGGAAGAAATATTGTCTACCTGAAAAATAGTGTCATCATTTGCCAAATCAAAAGATTGTGAAATCTGTTCAGCTACTTTGGTGAATTTCTCCTCAATGGTAGTCATAGAGATCAAAATGATACCATCATTAAAAGTACTATCAGCCTCCATGTGCGCTGTCAGGGCTTGAGGCTTATTAGATATTTTCGCACCACCTTTTTGACTATTTCAGGTTTGGCAGCATTTGCTTGCAAGTAAGTAACTGCAATAAGTTGATCAGGGAGAACATGAGCATAGGCGGAGCTAGACTGTTCCACGTCTACTATGTCCAATCTTTTCCCGTATAGGATAGTTGCTCATTGGCAGGATCAACCATATTAATTTTGTCAGTTTTAGTGTTTCAGAACTGTGAATAATGGCCATATTATTTCACACTGGTAGCAGATGACCTGACTTCTTATGTTGCTTCTACAGATTTTTTTGAACAACCTGACTTGGCCTTTGGGTTGGCTACCGCTCAACCTTTATTGGGATTCCCTCATGACCCATATTGCCAGTATTAACATTGTGATAGCTCTTCATTGGGGGCATCAAAGGTGACCCCACGAATTTGAAAGAATTTGACCCTTTGAGATGTCTTCATATATGTTTCCAGCGTGGAGATCACGGGCTGATCCAGCTCTTTATATCCTCGCAGCACCAATTTCATGGTAATCTGAGCATCAGAATTGGTCAACGCTCCTGCACCAGAAAGTTTCTGGGCCTCCCAATAGAATCATTTGGCAAAAGCTTCGATGGACTCATATTTTCATATATGAATGCCTAAGAACTCCTGTTTTTGGTTGGGAACGTGCTCTAGACTGCCAAATTCCCCCATGATTGCAACTTTTGCTTCTTTGTAAGTCCATTTGCTGGCAGCTGATTGGGGTAGAATGAGATTTTGGCTCCCTATGTCAAGGCAGTTGACCATGGTAACTGCCTTTTGATGATCCCCACATCCCACCATGACTATCTCAAACAACCTGAAGAACGTGGTGGTATTGATCCTCTAAAACTCTGGAAGTTTCGGAGTTGGCCAAAATTCAATGGTCTCAGGAGAATTGCTGCCAATTTTTGCCTTTCAGCCAGTGGTTAAAACTGAGGAGGGTGAGTGATATAATGGGTAAGATGCCATGGTTCCAGGATCCTTCCATAGAGTTATGCACCTGGAATCAGTGGAACTGTCGTCCCCAGATGCTAAAATTTTTTTCTAATAAAACTGACCCGCTTTCAGGATCCTCATGACAACGGCTGATGCCCCCTGCTACCTTAGATAGCCGGTCAGTGATGGTCATTTCCCACTTCCTCTAACCCGATTTACACATCTTCAGCTTTTGATATTTCCACTGAAGTTCCTCAAACCCTTTGGTAATCTGGAACATTTTGTCAGTATTGCTGTCCAAGTTTTCCTATCATCAAGACTTGAACTTGTGACACAATCATATCCAAAGCCTGGTTCATCATAATCCCCTCGATTGCTGCAACTTGGCCATAAATTCCTCTTTCTCTTATAGGATATAGAGTCTGATATAACTTTGGGTCCTTATAACCCAGTCCAAATACCCTTAACCTCAGTTCATTTGTGAATCATAATGCCACTGGCAACAGTTATAGCTTTGCAACTTCTTCTTTAACATCTTTATGCTGCATAATACAATAGTTAGTTGACTCAGACATCTTTGCAGCAGGTCCATTCCAACTTATTCTAAGTCTGCACCTTCAGGAGTTCTGCACTCTTCAGGCTCAACTCAGGCACTGCCTCCTTCACTTAAAGGTTCACTGTATATTCTCTTAAATCCATAACTTATATACAATATCAGACCAGAAATTCCCCTGTAGCGAGCACCACTTGTTGATAAGTGGTTATTTCACAGGTACACGAGGTTTTTTTCCTTACCCAATGCAACTTCCTGTATGATGGCAGGAATTTTGAATTTGAGCCAATAAAGGTTTAGGTAAAACTTGACCTTTGTTCACTATAGTATTTAGGCACTTCCATCCTACAATAATAGAAAAAATTATTAGTAAAATTAGTATAACCAAGAATAAGATAATCTATTAGTGAAATAATCTCATAGATATATGGTGTTCTGGCAACTTAGTTCCCTCCTATTAGAACCATCAGCATCAGTCGCTGGAACATAGTTTATTATTCACCAGCCTGCAGCTTCAGCATACCATTGGTTGGAAATTCTATAACTCAATTTCCATTATAGCTGATCATGCCCTCAAGTTGATAAACTAAACTACTGGGGGTCATCCCCTGATTACTCAAGGAAGTCTAATCATTGAATTAAACATAGATGTTAATTTGGAGCTCCCTCCTTGGGGGCCTACAATCATTGACCTAGCTCCAAATGTACAGATGCTATATTATAGCTTTCTCCACAAAAGCCTACAAGTTGACACCAATAGATCATATGTGGTCATCCCTAACTAATCCAATAGTATTGGGACCTATTGAAAAAAAGCATAATCCAGTTAAATTCCCAACAATGTGGAACCCAGCGGTGGGCCTGAGGTGGAAGCAGTGGTGGACTTTGCCAATTCCATAAAGAAAGTGCACCAAGGGGTCAACACCAAACTGAATGCCACCCTTAAGAATTATAAAGGGAATGCAGATGGTAAGAGGTGGGTAGGTTTTGCATACAAGGTGGGAGATCTCATGATGCTTGATGCCAGGAATACTCCAATCTATCGGCCATTAAAAAGAATGGGGCTTAAGAGGATAGGCCCTTTCTGCATTGTCAGAAAGGTGGGGTCAGGCATCCTACCATCTGGATGCCCATCATTTTGGATCTTTGCTATGTTTCAAGGAAGCAAGGTAGCCTAGTATGAGGGTCCCCCACCAGAGACTCCAGATGTCATGGTTGGATGACATAATAGTAGGCACTGATGCTAGGGATAAGGCTGGGTGACAGGAGGCCCAGAAGATGAAGCTTCAGGCTCTCCCTGACCTAAAGCACACCTTAGATCAACGCTGGGTTCAAGCCAAGCATGCCCAGGTTGATACTAATGGGGTGCAAAACGCCAAGCCTCTTATCTCGGCCCAGGCTTTGAAATGAACGATTTACGTTTTAAATGAAGATGGTTCAATTCGCTTGGTTGGAGAGCAAGGGTTTGAGTCCCACTCCAGCTATGAAATTATGACTTCAGGTAAAATAAGACTTCAATTGATTACTTGAGTGAAGGCACTTTTAGTGTATTTTACCAAAATGGATGGAAATCTATTTATTGGAGCATCAAGGCTTGGGCGCATTTCTGCAGAACCCAAATTTCCCGGCACATTATAAATACATTTTTGTGACCAACATTCCTTGTTGGTCGACTTCCTTTAAATGAAATACCCGTTTTTTATGTTAAATTATGGTTCCTTGGGCTAACTTGGTGGCGGACCTCTTTGTGGAGGTCTCCAACTATGTGGGCCACTACCTTCTATCGCAATACACCAAAATCCCAGGTGCTCCCTTGGGTTTGCCCAGGTCCCCTCCAGATCAAGGCGCCCAAGCTTCTGGATGCCAAACTACACTTGATTATGGACTCCCCTCTGGGGTCCACTCAAGCTGTTATGTTCCTAACATACCTGATCTTATATTTTGCGTTCTACACCCTTGCCTGGGGTACCATTGGCACAGACACCATTTGAGGTGTCTTCTTACCCTTTTTATTAATGGCTAGTTCCTTAGAAAAGTGGGTTTGCATCCCACATCACCTTGCTGGGAATGAGAGAGTTACAGACACTCTCTTGACATTAGTTGACCAACCCTTCTATTATATGAGCATACAAATTATCTGTGTGGAGGACTCCAATATTAGTAAATTGGGTGTGCTGGCCATTTATCACTGCCATGATGGTGCTCACCACAGTTTTCTCGTTAGGTTTTGTATTAATACATCTCAGCGTTATTTTTGCAACTACCAATTGGTAAGTGTCCACCCTTCTTGCTTGCACCTGGTGGTCTCGAACTTTTCACAATCATCTTCTCAAAACCCTTTTGGGTAGTTTCCCCGCCCCAACCCAGAAGGGGCTAGGTAATTGGGCCATCATCGGATCAAACCATATAAATATGGAACCAAAAAGTCACGCGCGCTTCTTAAAATGAAGGAATCTTATCCTTCTAATCCTTTGACTCCTTCTAAAATTGAAACTGTACAGGGGTCTAGCCCCAAGAAGGAAGTAAAGTTTCAGATAATTCTGCCGCGATGATGTCACCCATGGTCATCCCTATAAATAGCGCTTCCACAACTAGTGATTTTTTCTTGAAACGTGAGATGCTTCCCACTGATTTCCTCCCCATCTCAGCAGAGATTGGGAACATCGGAGGGTCCAAATCCAAATTTAGCGAAAAGAAGGATTCTGTTATTGTTTTCTCTTCCCAACACATTTCCGAGGTGCATGCCAAGGCATTGGCTCTAGGCTTGGGGGCGATGGCCTTGAATAGCAATGCACCCTGAACCCTTGGAGTGAGTATGGGTTTTTTAAAACCAAAAAACGCGTTTTATAATGCAAACGATTTATCCCAAACAGAACCGTTTATTTGCTCTTATGGTCTGGATGAGGACTCCATCGCAGTATATCAGATTACTCCTGAGAACCCTCATTTGACCCCTACCATGATTAGGGGCTCTCAGGAAGTGGAAGAGGAACTTAGTCACAAATATAAGGATGTATATGCACCTGCAGAAGGTGTGGTAGGATATGTGGCCTCAGTAGTAAGAGTGGTCCACTATCCTTCCCCCTTCTATGATTCCAAAACATACCCTGAAGGATTGCTCAAACAGAGGAAGAATTTTCTGGTGAGTTGATGGCATTTTCTGTGTTGAATAAATCCTATTCTGGATACTTCTTGTTGACTGCTACCCTTACATCCTCTTATGGAAAATTCAGCACAACTATTTTGGTGGATACTGGTGCTTCAAATAATTTTATTGACCAAAATTCTTGCTGACTACCTTGAGTTGAGTTACTCACCAGGTGGTATGGTTAGGGGTGGAGCATCTCAAGGTATTCCCACACTGAACATCATGGAGTCAGTCAATTTCCAGGTAGGTTCTTATCTATTGTCTGACCAGTTTCAGGCTATCAAAAACCTCTTGTTTCCCACCATTTTGGGTGTTGAGTGGTGGCGAAAGTTTGACATCAGAACAAATTTGAAAGAAAACACTCTATCCTTGTCTTTAACAAACGGTCACCAGTTGATTGTTCCTTTGTCTGAGGATAACGCCCCGGGCAAATTACCCCATTGGCCCAATGTTCCCAGTTCATATCTTGCCCCATTGCTGAAGCCCACTGTGGGATTTTCCTTACCTTCCTGTTTGGAGGAGTTGGCATCTTCTTTTGATGCAGCTTCAGCTAGTACGCTACCAGAACATTCTGAGTTTGATTGTGAATTTAAACTTACTGTGGATCTGGTGCATATTTCTTCTCCCATATACCCATTGACTGTCCGGGAGGAAGAGGTTTTAGATGTATGGGTGAAGGAGCAGTTGGCTAAAGGTGCCATCTTTCAGCGTACCTCCCCAGTTTGCTCCCCACTGCTCTTTGTGGAGAAGGCATATGGAACTTTACATCCATGTGTTAATTATGGGAACTTAAACAATGTGACTGTACCTGACCTCCATCCCATCCCTTTAGATTCCCAGATTGCGCGCTATGTGGAGAAGGCAAAGGTCTTCTCCAAGCTGGATTGCCTCAATGCATTCAATCAAATCTGGATAAAGAAGGGCCAGGAATGGTTAACCACATTCCATACCAGAAAAGGAATTTTCCAGTTTCAGGTTATGCCCTTTGGGCTTAAGAATGCCCCTGCTATCTTTCAACGCTGCATTGATGCTGCGTTGGGAGACTTGTTGGGGGTATGTGCGGTTGCCTACATGGATGACATTCTGGTGTTTTCCCCTGATCCTGAGTCACATGCAGTTTACCTTCGACAAGTAGTGGAGAGATTGAGGGCCGCTTGCCTTACCCTCAAGTTTAGCAAATTTGAATTCTTCAAGTCCCAGGTTACTTTTCTGGGCAACGTCGTTTTTGACCAGGGCCATATGATAACTCCAGACAAGGAAAAGGCAATTCGTGAATGGCCTACCCCCACCTCTGTCAAGGAACTGAGGAGCTTTTTGGGGACGTGTACATTCCTCAAGAAGTTCACACCCAATCTCTCTGAGGTGGCAGCTCCCTTATATAAGGCCAGCGGGGCCAAGGTGCCTCAGTGGTCTTCCATTTTGGAGGATGCGTTTCAAGCGGTGAAGTGCACCTTGTTATCCACATACATCCTTCGCCATGTTGATCCTGCAAAATAGTTCATTGTGTCTTCAGATGCTTCCAACTTCGCCATTGCAGCTGCCCTGTTACAGGTGGGTGAAGATGGGTTTAAGCATCCCGTGGGATATTTTTCTAGGAAAATGTCTCTGCATGAGTTAAACTATGCCATATATGACAAGGAGTTATTAGAAGTGGTGGAGGCGCTGATTTATTGGCGTCACCACTTACATGGCTCTTCCCAACCATTCCGGGTACGCACTGACCACTGAGCCCTGTTGTACTACCGTGCTCCACATGTTTTAACACCACGTCAGACCCGTTGGCATGAGACCCTTGCCCTATTTATATTTTCCTATGAGTTCACCAAGGGCAGGGAGAATGGTTTGGCGGATGCTTTGAGCTACAACCCTGCTTTGGCTCCCAATCCAAAGGAGGTAGAGATTCACAACACTCAGTTGATGATTCCACCGAGTATGATTCTGTCTCAACTTCCTAAGTCCAGGGTACATACGCCAGCGCTCATACCTCTGGAAAATTCAGCAGAATATAGCATGTTTAGGAAGGTAGTTCTTTCTCAGCCGTTATTAGCTGAATATGCTGTTGTTCTCACTAAGAGTGCTCTGAATCAAAAGGACTTATCCAGGGGTTATCACATGAAGGATGAGATGGTGTGGTTCCAGGGACGCCTATGGGCTCCTGCTGGACCACTGCGCCTGGAGATCATCCAGGACCATCATGACGGAATCAACGTGGGTCATCCTGGGAAAGTAAAAACCTTGGAGTTGATATGACGCACTTACAATTGGAAGGGCTTGCCTGTTCAGGTAGGGTGGTACTGCAAAGAGTGCCTGATCTGCAATCAGATGAAACCCAATCAGCAACCTTTAGCAGGGTTGCTGGTACCAGTCCAAAAGGCTGAAGGGCTTTGGACTTCCTTATAAGTGGATTTCATTGTAGAGTTACCTGTTTCAGATGGGTATGATGCAATTATGGTGGTGGTGGACCGCTTTACAAAGTTCGCCCACTTTATTCCTTGCAGAACAACTATAACTGCCGCTGAAATGGCCATGCTCTTCGTCACCCATGTATTTGCACTTCATGGGGTTCCTCAAGAAATCATTAGTGACTGGGGACCCCAGTTCACCTCTGTCTTTTAGGAAGAGTTGTGTAAAACTCTTCAGATCTGCCCCTGTCATTCAACTGCTTATCACCCCCAATCAGATGGGCAGACTGAGTGAGTGAATCAGCGCTTGGAACAATTTCTGTGTTGTTACACCACCGCAGACCATTCAGATTGGGTTCTTCACCTTCCCATGGCCCAGTTTAGTTACAACAACACTTTGCATTCATCAATCAGTTGTTCACTTTTTTTTGCTAACTACGGCTTTAGCCCTGCATTTAACATGGAGCCCAGCTGTGGTTCCAAAGTGGAAGCGGTGATGGATTTTGCTAAGACTCTCAAGAAGGTCCATCAAGGGGTGTCCATAAGTTTGGAGGCGGCTATGCTGGTTTATAAGGAGAATGCTGATGGAAAGTGCCAAGTGGGTCCAGCATACAAGGAAGGGGATCTCGTGATGCTTGATGCTTGCAACATCCCTATCAAGCTATGCAAAAAACTGGGTCCAAAGAGGATTGGTCCTTACCAGGTAGTTAGAAAGGTGGGACATGCCTCATACCAGTTGGATCTTCCCTCTGCATTTTGGATCTTCTCCATCTTTCATGAAAGCAAGTTGACCTTGTTTGAGGGCCCTCCTCCTGTGACCCCTGAGGCTTATCTTGTGGATGAGGCACCAAAATGGGAAGTGGAGGAAATAGTAGCCTCCCACCAGGTTAAGCAACGCCTTGAGTACTTGGTATCTTGGAAAGGGTTTGATGCAGCAGAGAACAGCTGGGTGCCAGCATGGGATTGTGTACATGCCCAAGACCTGATTGAATCATTTCATAATCATTTCCCTGAGGCTGCAGGTTCTCAGCCAAAGCCAGCCGTGGCTGCTATGAAGTTGCCACCAGCACATAAGAACTTCTCCTTAGCAAACGCCCCTGGAGGGGGGTGGAGACCAAGAAGGAGGAGAGGGTAATGTTATGGTTGGATAACATAATAGTAGGCACTGATACTAGGGATAAGGCTGGGTGACAGGAGGCCCAGAAGATGAAGCTTCAGGCTCTCCCTGACCTAAAGCACACCTTAGATCAATGCTGGGTGCAAGCCAAGCATGCCCAGGTTGATACTAGTGGGGTGCAAAATGCCCAGCCTCTTATCTTAGCCCAGGCTTTGAAATGAATGATTTACATTTTAAATGAAGATGGTTTGATTTGCTTGGTTGGAGAGCAAGGGTTTGAGTCCCACTCCAGCTATGAAATTTTGACTTCAGGTAAAATAAGGCTTCAATTGATTACTCGAGTGAAGGCACTTTTAGTGTATTTTACCAAAATGGATGGAAGCATCTATTTATTGGAGCGTCAAGGCTTGGGTGCATTTCCACAGAACTCAAATTTCCCCAGCACATTTTAAATACATTTTTGTGACCAACATTCCTTGTTGGTCAACTTCCTTTAAATAAAATACCCGTTTTTTATGTTTAACTTATGGTTCCTTGGGCTAACTTGGTGGCGGACCTCTTTGTGGAGGTCTCCAACTATGTGGGCCACTACCTTCTATCGCAATACACCAAAATCCCAGGTGCTCCCTTGGGTTTGCCCAGGTCCCCTCCAGATCAAGGCACCCAAGCTTCCGGATGCCAAACTACACTTGATTATGGACTCCCCTCTGGGGTCCACTCAAGCTGTTATGTTTCTAACATACCTGATCTTATATTTTGCGTTCTACACCCTTGCCTGGGGTACCATTGGCACAGACACCATTCGAGGTGTCTTCTTACCCTTTTTATTAATGGCTAGTTCCTTAGCAATGTGGGTTTGCATCCCACATCACCTTGCTGGGAACGAGAGGGTTACAGACACTCTCTTGACAAATTGACTGCCAATATAATTAGTGATGATTAAAAAGTATTTATATTAACATTACTTCCCTATATTGTTTTTTAAACTGTAAAGTTAAAAGAAATAAAATCTATTCTATTCTATTAAGATAGATCAATCGCAGAAGCTAATGTATCTATGCAAGCGGATACGCTCGAATTCCAAACATAAGCGATTTGCCCTGGACCAGATAACTAGATACTACAGCTAAGCGAATTAAAGGTCAACGGGCTGGGTTGCTGTCATTCGCTTCAAGGGGACTCCAGCAACACTTTAAAGCTTCCGTTGCAGCTCAAAGCTCTCTTCCCAAGTGGGGCCAATACCAAATAGCTGATGGTTAGAAATCTAGAGGTAGTTACGATATGGACGCATACGCCGTGAAGTGGAAATCCTCCTTGATGTAGTTACACAGGAGCAGCCTCAAGATTATGGTCTCGCAAAGCTAGTAGTTCAGATACGACGCTATCAATTAAATACCTCTTTGGTAACGGATCTACTGACCGGTAACGTTACAGCGCCACTGTCACGCAGAGCAAGTAGTGGCGGGGGAACTGAAGTGGTGGCCTTTAGGTAAGTGACGAGCTGATTGCAGGTAACTCGCTGGGCGGAGGCTTTAGCAGTAGTCGGAGAGAGGGCTTGTAGGACGTGGAGGATGGTCAAGGCCACCTGGGTGAAATCCTGCACCGGCTTGGGGCTGCGCTGGCGGCAAAGGTCGCAACTTTTGCACTGTCGCTCAATTGGACCCGAGTCGTCTAAGGGCAAAGCGATACGGCCCACCGAAAAGTATTTCAGGATCGACGCCGTCCTACAGACGTTGCGGCCCATTGCATACCGAACCATCGCATACGCATGGTCAAGACCCTCCGGCTCGGTAACAGCCATGCTGGTAACCCGGGCGACATCGGCACCCCGAAAGAACAGCACGCACTCCGACGGCAGCCCATCTCTACCCGCCCGGCCGCTCTCCTGGTAGTAGCCTAACCGTTAGCGGATCTTTACAAGGGAGGTACCATCCAAAGACTTGGACATGGTGTGGTGGATGACAAAGCGCACGTCAGGATGGTTGATGCCCAAGCCAAACGCTACGGTGGCAACCACCACTTTAATCTCCCCCGAGCGCCAGGCAGTGTGGATGGCATGCTTCTCGTCCTACCGAGATGAGCAAGGTTCGAGCGGGGCCTACCTCGTCCATATCAGCATGGTAGGCCCGTGTGGGAATCGTCCCGCCCGCTAAGTTGTTGATGGCCGCCGTAACCACTTCCGTGTCCTTACGGGAGAGGCAATAGATGATCCCTGTCTCGTTCAAGTGGCGCATGGTGATGAAGTCCACCATCTTATCAATAACCTCCGAGGCTTGAGCGGGCTTAGGAACCACCGAGTAGGAAAGGTTGGGGCCTATTCCCTTTAGTCATGTCCGATTGGTTGATTACGCAATAGCGAGGACTTTAGAACGAGGCAGCCCCCGAGGCTTGTCCGCTTGAGCCCAAGGATGGACAAGACTGAGTCCATGACTGAAGGAGAACATGTGGCCTGCTTCGGTTTAGTTAAGCTCAAAACGGCCCACTACCGTGAGTGCCAGAATCGGCACCTTCGGGAAAAGAGTCTAATTGATTAACCACAGATGGCCCAGGCAAGAGCTTACTCGCAAAACCCCTAGTTTCTATTGGTTAGGATGATGGATGCGCGCTCGACTTACCTTATAATCCGGCCTACAGAAATTAACCACCCCAGACCGGTTACCTAAAATCGTGACTGGATTGGGAGCAACAGTGGCACTCATCAATCACAAACCTCGCGAGCCTATCATCCCGATAGGCCTTTTCTAGGCACGACAGAAACCTTTTCGACTTTGCTATCTGTTCGGGGGTAACATAGAGAAGACGAGGTGGGCCTTGTAGTCCAAGCTTCCTCCACGTCTCAAACCCGTTGTCCGCGGATTTAAGGATCAGGCTAATCGCCTGCCGATGCTCCTTTGTCGTGGCCCCAAAGAGTGCTGCCGCCGGCACCCCGACCTTCTTTAAATCAAAGAGCTGATCTCGGATCAAAGATATAAGCGGGGTGATGACGATGGTAATGGCTTTGGTACATGGCTTCCCACCGTTATCGTAGCGGTCGATGATTGCGGGCAGTTGGTAGCAGAGCGACTTGCCTCCACCTAAAATTACCAACCCTTTAATTTTTCGGGCTTCCCAGAATCTCTTGGCAACCGGCGAATAAGTTCAAAAGCCTCATCCAAGAAGAAAAATAAATTGGTTCAATTTTTAAGGTGGTGCGATACGTAAAATATACTCCAAACCCCGAACACAACAGCTAAAGTTGTGACCCACCGATCAGAAGCACCTCTTTTAAAAACTAGTAAAATCATCTACCAGCATTAAAGCAACACTCCCGGCTGGCCAATAAAGTCCCGCATAGCGCAAGCTATAAACTACTTGGATAAGCAAGCCATAACAAAAGGTAAACGACACCCAACCCTACCTCTACCAACCCACCACAAAAATTAGACGATACCCAACCCCAGTTCTACCCAACTTACCTGTCGGCATCAGGACCATAACATCCCTCTTCGAGAGGGTAGCGTTGATAACTTGAAGCTGATTGAACCGAAACTCGTCAATGTTCCAAACGCTCTTCAACTTCTCACGGATCGCTTTCGACCAAGGGAAATCTTCAGCGCCTTCGAACCCCCGCCTGCTTATATCAAAACTTTTATAACTCGGAGCACCCGGTTCGGCGCCCAGATCTCGGTGACCGTCTAGGATCTTTTCCAACTGTTCCTTTTCAATCTGCTTTTGCTCCTTCAGCGTAAACAATCTATCGATCTCCTTATCGATATATTTAAGTTCCTGATGGATCAGTGCAAGTTTGCTCCTGGTTATAGAATCCGAACGGGTAACCTCAGCTAGCTCTAGATCTTCGGGTAAAGGGTTGTTTTCGTGGGACAAGGTGGTATCATGCTTCACCTTATTTCTCTTTGTTTGGCGGGACCTTGAAGCCTTTCGGGGTTGGGCTGGGTACCTTCATCGATTATGAATAGGGAGTCCAAGTCTTCATCGGAGGATATCAGTGTCACCGGATCCATCGGGTTATAACGTACAGTCTACCAAGAAGTTAAACTCAGCTGCCGTCCAGTTTTATATCATCGATCCAATAGACCCGAATTGGGTTCTATGCTGTTCCAACCTGATGGATTCCAATTAGAAGCAATAATTTCTTATCGAAAACTAGCCCACCAACTACCATACTTGATTCTTTTATTAAAAAATTCATGACTTTTTCTATCTCAAGCTTAGGGTTATGCAGGTTGATAAAAGTAACTTATAATTGGATTTGAAAACTATACACCAAAACCCCCAGCATCATACCCTGTTGTGAGATAGTTGGTCAATTGCCCAATACAACCTGTATCCAATTCAACACCTACCCAACTCCTTCCGCCAACAATCCAATTTCAGTTATCCCTAACCCTTGGTGCCTATTAGATGAAGTTACTAAAGCTGACAAGATTATACCAATAACCAATATCCCACCAATTTTGACCACTTCTACTGGATATGATGCTATCTTCTCTCCTCATCTTTATGCTTCAAGACCCCATATCATCCTCTACCATATGACCACCAGCTTGCAATTGTAGCTGCCTAAACAGCAGACTCTTATCTTTTCAGCCAAGCTGTCTATAACCAGTTTTATCTCTGGTACTTGGTATCGATTTACCCAACTTCCCATAAAACTTTGACCTTGGTGTAAAAGTAGAGATCACCCCACATGCTGCTAATACTGACACCATGCTCAAAAGTATTATTCCAGTGGCTAAGTTTACTTAAAGAATAAAATTTACCATCTTGACCTTGCTTCATTTATCCATCTTTTAAAATTTCACCTTGAAGCTGATTACAATTTAGCTATATTTATCTAAGCTCTCTTACTGGCTCATATGATCAATCTCAGCATCCTATTTGATCACTTTAACCCTCATCTCACAGAGGCTCTTAATATGCTGCTCCCAGCTATTATATAAGGATCCCAGTCATGACCCTCAAATTGAACTGGGCAGAAAATCCTCCTAAACTAGGAAGGGTAACAACCCAAGGATATACCCCCTATAAAATAGAAGCTCTGGGACACACACTGGATAAATGATGGGTCATCATTGCCCCACTGCCTATAACCCTAAAAGCAAGTATGGGTCTGAGTGGTGCCTAAGAAACTGTAAGCTAATTTTTGATAAAGTAAAACTGGCTTTTGAACCTGCCAAATTTACGAGCCAGTAAGAGCATAAATATGACTCCCCAAAAAAGTATCTGGCTTTTGAAAAAATTACCCCACCCACTGGCGAGACAGATGAGCAAATTTTGATTAAGTTAAGCTTGAACAAGGAAAATCTAGATGATAAATCACTCAAAATCTAGAAACCTCTCAAAACCTGGTGGGAGCACCAATTTCAACGCTAAAGATAAAAAATCTTAAGGATCCAAGGATAATTTTACCCCAATAAAGGTGGCTAGGATATCCCCAATTGTCAAAATGCTCCTGAAAAATCACCATTATCTCCTTGCTTTTCCCAACTAATCATGGTACCAGTCTGCAAACCATTTTCCAAAACAATCCAAGCTATTCATATATTCCTCTAAGATGTAAACACTTGGCCTTTTTGCCAACTAAATCCCAAATTGCCTTTAAACCCCATAGCCCTACTTTTAGTTGAAGTATTTAAATATCTCCACATTTTTAATTTTATAAAAAGCACCAATCCCCTTAATCCAACTTCATTACACTTTTAAATTCCCAAATACCAGTGATCTCTTTACTAGGATGAATAGAGGGCCCTCCCATCGCTGATACAGGTAGTTGCCATTGCAGTAAGCATGATGACGGTATTGGTCACCATAGGTGGTGGTGTACCAGAGCATCCAAATATCCCAAACTCAATAACCAGTCATAAATAACCCAATTGCATACTAATATGTTACCTCATTTCATAGTTTTCAATCAAATCTAGTGACAAGCCCACCAAGGGTCTCTCTCAAGAGAGTGTTTGTAACTCTCTCATTCCCAGAGAGGTAGTGCAGGATGCACAGCCAAACCATCAGTTAACTCTTTGTTAGTAAGTTTAGAAACAGGGCTCCGCAGAGGGTTCTGGAGCAAAAGGGACCCAGGCAAGGGTATAATGTGGTATATAGGATTAGGTAGCCAATAAACAACAAAATTTGGTTGGATCCCAAAGGGGAGTCCATAAACAAGTGGAAATCTGTGCTGGGGAGCTTGGGTGCCTCGATCTGGAGGGGACCAGGGTGGCCCAGCGGTTCACCAGATACAATATATAATTTCATTAGAATAAAGTGACCAACGTTGTTAGAGACCTCCCCCAAAGAGGTCCGCGCACAGGTTAGCCCAAGTTAACATATAAAAAACGTAAACTAACGGGATTTAATTTAATAATGAAGATGATCAACAAGGAAAGTTTATTTCATGAAACATACTTTAAAAACGGAAAGTGAGTTGTTGATTGTGGGGAAATGATGCTAAGACTAAGTAAACCAATAGGCGCACCCTACCATTGGCCAAGGTACTGTAGCTCAAGATTGACCAAACTCAAGTTATTGATTGCAGGTAAAATTGTCACAATTTGGCAATATTTAAGATTAAATGGATTTCTGAAAACCCATTCTACAAGCAATCAAATAAAGTTGCCATCATTGATAAGATAGCTGGTGCATTTTAACGCACTTGCTGTAATGCAGGGCTGAGCATCACACACATCCCCTGGACCAACCTGGTCATTTTTCTCCTGCACCAAGCGTTGGTCTAAGGTATGTTTTAATTCAGAAGGGTCTTACAGCTTGACATTTTTATAATCCTGACATCCAGCCTTATATTTACAGCTGGTCCCCTCAATTATGTCATGTAGCCATGACAATCTTTAAGCTAATTTTGTCAAAAAGTGGTCACTTCACAGTTTCAGGAAGATTTACTTCTTTAAGTAATAAAGCTTCCTTTATGATGACATGAAGCATAAATCTGAGCCGTTAAAGGTTCAGCTAAACTTTGACCTTTGTTCACTATAGTATTTGGGCACTTCCTCCTACAAAAAGTAAGCCAATTACTAGTAAACTCTAGTACAACCAAGAACAAGATAATTCATTAGAACAATAATTCCATGTTTATATGTATGGTGTTCTAGCAACCTAGTGCCCTTCTATTAGAATCCTTGGCATCAATTGTCACGAATAGCTTTTTAAACATTGACCAGAAGCTTCATCATGCCTATGGTTAGAACTTCCTTCAACTCAATTTCCCAGGATAGGCAATCATGCCTTCAAACTGGTAAACCAAACTACACTATCAGGGATCATCCCCACTAACATAAGAAAATATAATCATCAAATTGATCATAGGCGTCAATTCTGATCTCCATCCTTGGGAGCCTGAAATCATCAATATAGCTTTTAATGATCAAACGCTACATTGGAGCTACTCCAGAAATCCTAAATCTCATCAACACTAATAAATCATGTCAGGGATCATCCCCAACTAATTCACTAGTATCTGTAAATAGTATAAAAAGCATAATCTGGTTAAATTTCTAACACTTTCTGAACCTCAGGTAACTGGTCCTCAATATCCCCACTAAGCATCTTCTCATACGATGCATCTGCTCACTTTTGCAAAACTAAAATGGAGGGTAATTGTGATAATTCATCAGCATTTCAATGTGTGGTCCCCACTCGATGTACAAACTCATAATCATACATTGTAACTTTAAAGCCCATCAGGCCAACCTCCCTTTAGGCTCTTTTAAGTTATGCAGCCATCTCAGTGAAAAATGATTGGTCACCACAGTAAATTGGACTCCACGAATCATATCCTGAATTGCTTACAGGCATATTACCACAAGGCATTCCTGCTCATTCATTGTATAGTTTAACTCCTGCTTAACCAGAGTATAGCTCACATATGCTACTGGGTGTTCATCGCAAATTCATCCATCTGGCTCAATATGGCACTGATTGCCATCAATGATGCATCAGTTTGAATAATGAAAGGTCAAGAAAAATTTGGGTATTGTGATATATGTTCCATCATCAGTTAAACCCTAAGGGTGTCCCAAAAGTCCTGGGCTTTCTTATTCCACAAAAACCTTTCTTAGGATCTTTCAACAACTGAAAAGTGGTTCAGCAATAGAAGCAAAATTATTAACAATTTGATGATAATAGTGGAACATTCCTAAAAGTACCTGTACATTGCAAACACTCTTCATTAAGTACATGGCCCAAATTACCTCAACCTTGGGTTTTGAGGGTGTAGCCCATTAGCATTGACAATGAACCCTAGTACTTGATCTCATTTATGAAAAAATGACATGTCCGCAGCTTTATTTTCAGATTTTCTGCTGTTATTTTTTGAAGAATTCCTCCAAGTGTTTAGGGTGATCTGTAAAGGTGAAGCTGAAAATATTTATATTGTCTAAGTAGATAGAATTGATGACAACTTCAGATCGCCTAACATGGTATCATTGCTCATTGGAACGTTGCTGATGCATTACAAAGACCTTGGGGCATTCACATCAGCTGATATAGTCCACTGCCAGTAGTAGTTTCACATTTTTATTGATCCTTTATAGAAAGGTCAATTTACCAGTACCTGGATATGAGATCGATTGCCAAAAAGAATTGAGCTCTTTTAAGTAATCAAGAGTTCTTCAATCCGCAGAAGTGGGTATGAGTCCTTTTTGTTAATTTATTCAGCTGACAATAGTTTATAATGATCCAGTTGGATCCATCCTTTTTTACAATTAAAATTGGACTCGCCCAAGGGCTTGAAAATGGGACTAACAACGCATGATTGTGTAGTTTAATAACTTTGTCAGCAACTATTGCCTCACTTTCCCATGAGTATCAAATTGGTTGCATAAGAATTAGCAGTAGATCCCCAACATTGACCTCACAAACTATATTTTTGGTGCACCTAAGATCATAATTATTTTGCAATATTCTGGAATATCACTCAAATAATTTAAGGCGTATCATTTTAGTTCTTCTGAAATCCCATCAGTTTGTCCTGATTGAATACAGCAAGAATTGCCAGAGATTTTAGACCATTGGGTAATCCTATCTCATTCAGATGATTAAAGGCATGGAAAGATAAAAGTTCCAATGTGAGAACTAAATGAAAAAGGCCAAAACTTTGTTCTTATCTATCCTTATTGGCCTATCCAAGAGGTTGGCAATCAGTACCTGTTTTTGACATGACCAGAAATTAAAATCAAAGGTGCTACATGGGGTTCAGTTCAGCCTTTTTCCCAGGGTGCATGGATTTCATTGTACAGATAGTCAGGATTGTCCAAGGCAAGGCCAGTCTTAATAATGCACTGTTCCTTGGACTTCACAACCATTGGCATTTGCACCCTCAAGGGATCCCCTGTCATTCTTCAATTTGGGCGGTGGTGGCTGGTACCATTTGGCAGTCTGTCAAAAATTTACAGGAATGATCCCATCCACATAGACCAGATTATTATAGTTGTTAAATCTGAGGATAGTTCACTTTTGAATAAAAACCTGGAACATATATTTCAAGGATGTTTGGCCAAAGGTCCTCAATATTTCTCCAGTGTCTTACAATATATTGACTGTTTGGAAGCTCACTAGACCTATTTAAAAGATAGGAATCTTCTGGTCAATTATGGGCTAAAACTTCCCTTTAAATTTGGGAACTTTTACTAATACAGGCAACATTATAATTTAGAGATCTCTAAATTAACAGCTTGTCAACACTCTTAAAGAACAAACTCTGATAAAAATCAGGTAAAAGAGAAATAAAAGAATATATCTTTTTATTAAAAGATGCTATTTGATAAATATTATTACTTGGCTAGGAGCTGGTATTTATACCTCTAGGGCATCTCATGGCCATACTTCCTTGCACGCAATTTTCACCAGATATTATTTTCCACCTCAGTTCAGCTCTTGAACTGATATGACTATGACCTACTACTAAGACTATTGGTGGCTAAATAATCTCAAAATCAGGAAAGTTTTGGGTACAAAAATCGTTAAAAATGTGCAAAAATGTCCTAAGGTCAGTCCAATTAGAGTTTTGTCATACAGCTGACAAAATATGACTTCTGGGAAATTTGGCATCAATTTGAAGTAAATGCATACCCCTAATCATGATGTCATCAGGTTCTTGATAGCACTAGGTACTCCCATTTGGGCTGTCAATGTGCAAGTGCTACTATTCTGATTACAAGGATCAACATAAAAAATGACATATGGCAGAAAACTGATTGCAATAATTTGAGGGGCAATTTTATTGTTGTTATTGGTCCATGGGATTTTTAGAGCTGTTTAAGAATTAACCTCAGGATGATTTATTAGAATAAACTCAATATTGCACAGTTAATTGGGACTAATTGCCAAGTTATCATAAGGGTAATTAGCTTGAGTTGATGTAAGGGCAATCGCCCAAGTTATTGAAAGGGTAATTGCCTGAATTAATGGTCTGCCAAAAGGTTTATTGTCAAGTCAACCACTAGAATTTGACATATCCCCCACTTGACTTAAACATAAGCCCTAAGATTACTGATTAGCCTGCATTGATTATTAACTGTCAACTTTGGGTTTGCCTGAGTTGGCAATAAATATAGGGCCAGATACCTAGCCTCGAGATTGGCCCTAATTGCTGATGAAAATGGAGTTGAATCCCCTCCCCTCCTCCAGAGTGAACAATAGTATTCATTAATTGTATTATTTTTTATTTCTATAATTAGTTACATATTCTCTTCTTTTTTAATTCTATACTTTTTTACTTTTTCTTTATTTTGTTTTGCAATTCTAATATTATATATATGGAATTTTTATTAGACAATTACTGAACCTTCTTATAATTTTTGCATGGACACGGTTATATTTATAATCCTAATATCCTTGATTGTATAGGTGAATTGCAATATATTCTCAATAATATTGAATAGCTGAACCCAGATGTGATCTAACTTTTGTAATCGCCCAATCCATGGGTGTTGCAAATTAAAACCTTATCGCCTATTTTACAATTGCCAATTTTTAGTAATTTTTCATATCCTTTTTGTGTCAGGCCTTTTTCATGGCAAAACTGTTGTCAAAGGCTTGAGCTTGCAATTTTATCAGGGTATCCACAAGTTTCTTATCATATTGAGGATAGTTGTTCTCACTGGTATCCTCTAGGACTGAATATAATATCAATGGTATGGCAGGATGTCTTACATACAACAACAGAAAATGTGACATTCTTATAGCTGAATGGTAAGAGATGTTGTAGGCAAACACTGCTGTACACAAGTTGTACTCCATTCAGATGGTTTGCTTAATGTTAATTTCCTGATGATGTTCATCAGCGTCCTATTTGCTTGCTAAACCATACATTGGTTTTAGAATGACAGGGAGTGGAAAGCACACCTCGTACTCCCATTAACTGGTTGAGCTTGGTGAGGACATGGGCGGTGAAATCTGTTACATTATTTGTAAGGATAATTTGGGGACACCCATGCTTGTGGAAGATATTTTCAAGGTCGAACTTGACTGTAGTTGCTGCTCCTGCTTCCCAAATAGCCTTAGCTTTGACCCATTTAGTCAAATGGTCGATAGATATGATAATGTATTTGGTCTTCAAATTTCTTTTTGGAAGAGGTCTGACAACATCAATAGATATGGTATGCCAGGCAAACTTGGGCTGAAAAAGCTGATAAGATATGTTTTTTTGGAACAGTTTTTACCTTGACACTCCGCACAGCACTCTAGCTTTTACAGGATGTCAAAATGCATTGACTCCCAATAAAAGAAACTCTTCGCATGATCCTTGTCTAATTGAATCCACCATGCACCATGGCCTTATGAGCAGCCAAAAACAATATCTGTATGGTACGATGGTCTTGAGATTACATACTTTTTGCCCTCAATGATCTTGTAAAGTGTCCCACTTTTTTGTATTTTGTCATAATTCTGACGGTAACTTTTGGACGTATTATGGCTCATCTTGGTACTCTCCACTAATCATCTTCTTAAACAACTCATCAGCGGCAAAACTAAGTATCGTGATAGTGGGCAGTTAGGACAGGCAGTCAGCGTTTTGATGCTTTACCCAGAGAGATGTTCAATTGTATAACAATAGGCTTGAAGATTCAGCGCCCAGTGGGCTAATTGGCCCTCAGGATCCCTTAGGTTGTTCAGCCTTCTTAGGGATGCATGATCATTAACATTTTTGAAGTGAGTGCCATGAAGATAGACCTAAAATTACTTGCAAGCATATATGACTGCTAACTATGCCTTTTCTGTAACCATATAATTTCTCTCATGAAAGTTTAAGGTCTGACTAGCATAGGTAAATGGATGTTCTTCGCCGTCCTCCCCAATCTGAGATAATATGACTCCAGCTGCCATTAGTGATGCATTAGATTGGACAACAAATTTCCAAACAAAGCCCATATCAAATGATGGGGGCTACCAATAGTGCCAATTGGAGCTGATTAAATGCTTCTTGACAAGCAGAATTCCAGTCAAATGGCACCTTATCCTTGAGTAGATAGAAGAGCGGTTCTCCATGTTGTGCAAAATTGGCAATAAATCAGCAACTGTAACTAATCATGTCTAAAAATACTTGATTATTGCGCTTGTATTTGGCCATTTCTTTTGGAGATGGCATCTTACTTAAAGGATTGGGGACAAAGTCCTAATTTGTCAATTATAAAGACAAGATTACAGCTGATCTTTGAAGAAATGATACTTTTTTGGGCTTGTTTTTAAGTTTACAGCTGCTAGCTTTCTGAAAACCTCCTCTAAACGTTCCAGGTGGTCATTAAAAGTGTGGCTGAAGACATTAATATCATCAAGGTACACTAGTACACATGACAACATTTAAATCTCTAAGGATTGTGTCCATGGCTCTCTGAAAGGTTGCTGGGTCATTGCAGATCCCTTGAGGCATCCTTGTCAGCTGAAATAGGCCTTCTTGAATAATTGCACAAATTTTGCGCTCCTCTTTGTACATATTAATTGCCAATACATACAGTTAAGATCCATTGCCAAGATTTCGCACCCCATATCCTGTCCAAGGCATCATCAATCCGTGGCAGAGAGTACAAGTCCTTTTTTGTGAGGTTTTTTTAATTTCCAAGCATCAATGACAACTCTATTGCTTCTGTCCTTTTTAATTTCACTATTAAAATTGGTGCACCCCAAGGACTTTTTGGAGGCAATAAGATGCTGTAATCAAGGAGTTCTTTAATATCCTTTGAAACATCTTCATTATATGTTTTTGAGCATCTTATTAAGCATAATCAAATTAGTTTCTTATCTACAGTATCAATAGAGTGGACGCATCCTTAGCACATCTTAGGTTAAAAACAACTTGTGTGGAAATGTCCCGATATTTAGAAAATAACATCTAAGCTTGGCTCTTCTCAGAGTTGGTCAAGTTGCTCAAATTGGCCATAGGGGCAACATTGTTAATGCTTATTAGGTCCTTGCCAGGAAGCACAAATTTGACAAAAGTTCAAAACTAATGAAGTGAGTTAATTTCCGTGGTAGGGAACAGATGCAGTAAGGCGATTGTCTTATGTCATCTAATAGTAATGGATCAATTCTGTAGATTTGCACATAAGATCTGAATTTCTCCACAGTTTGGAATGATGATACCAGGTGTGAAGTTTGTCTCAAATCTTGATTTGGTCATGGTTGATATACTTCACCATAAAGTATTTCTGGGATTTTAGTTGTCAGTCCAGTTGGGACAATCACTTGATCTCCAAATGATATAGTAATGTGTTGATTTGACTGAAGAGGGATGCCCTTTGAATCATTGATCTGGGTGGATAATGGTTTTATTTTCAATAACGGCATGATGTACTCAATTGGGACTACTCCATATTTTTAGGCAAGATTTATGAAAGGCTGGGATTCTTTTTCTCAGCCGCTCCATCCTTAATATAGTAAAGTTAGTTAGCCTGATTGAGAATGGTGAGAGTAACCTCCTTATGATTTGTAGCAACTCCAAATCTTCTCAGAAAATCAGTACTTTTTTAGAATAACATAGTTTGTATTTGGCAAAACTATACCAGGTGCTGGCACTACAATAGATATGAATCTTAGAGGTAGGGTACTGTATGCACCAAGAAATTTGGTTGTATGCACTCTTGCTGTGATATATTACTGACAGTGGTCAACATCGGGTGCAAATTTCAACTTTTTGACCAATTTTGTGCTGACTATATTGATAGGTGCTCCACTATCAACGAAGGCCCAAATTTGGACCTTGTTTACATCTATATCCACATATGTACATTTAGAGTAGTATTCAGCGGTATTATGATGTGAATACTGTGATTAGTGACCAAATCAAGATGGGATTTCAGACTTGAGCAGATATCTTGGAAGTTATCTTCTAGTGTATTCATTGTAATGGCTACTTGTACATACTTAAGTGAAGTTAGGTAGCTGAACATTCAGGTTGGAGGTCCAACCCTGATCAATAATATGCTTTGTGTAAGGTTTCAACACCTCTGCTCAGGCTTCTTTAGTAATTTTTAAAGGTTTATTTGCTTTTGCTTTAGCCTGAGTAGTGACCATAAAGACATCATTAGCCAAAATACGATGGAGGTTATCTTTAGTAACATCATCGGCCCTAAAGAGCTCGCCAGAGTCATGTGGAATGGTTTGGTGAACATCAGTGGAGTGAGAACATTCCACTTATACTCCACCTGCTCTTTCCCCTCCTCATTGTCACAGTTGATTTCTAGGGCAACATTGACCCCTGGCTTTTTGTCTGATCGTCTGTATCATTGCCTAACAAAATGTCCCTTTTGACTACAATTGTGGCATGTAATCAGCACTGGCTGCTGTTTTTGCTCAAATTTTTGGTCTGAGGTTCTGAATTTTTCCCTTGGTCAGACATAGTGTTATTTTTTAGGCCCAAAAATCAAAATTTTTGTTGATCCTTAGGCCAATTAGGAGCATCAAAACTGCGAGAACAGCTTTTTAAGTAATTAGGAAGCTTTTGGGTCTACATTTCTCTATTTTATTCTGGTATTATGTTACAGTGCAAGTCATGATAGGACATGACTGCGTGCTCCATTACAATTTTAGTGTCAAACTCAGTCATTTCGTTACACCCAATCAAGACTTGCGCCTCAAGGAAAAATCTGTCAACAAAGACCTTTATAGTCTCATTCTGCTTAAATTCAATATTAGGAAGCTTGATTTTCTGGGCCAATATTTTTCTAGGACCTCCAAATTGTTTCATCACTGCGAACTTGGCATCCATATAGGATTAATCATCACCCAAATAGGTCATAACGAGGTCACAGCTGTAGCATTAAGTGAGTTTATTAGAGCAGATTCTTTTGCATGGTCTGATGCTTACTGAATTACCTTTTAAAATAGCTTGATAAAAGAGTGAACATTCCTATCCCTATCAAACTTTGGCAAGTTTAGAAGTTTGAAGTCATCTCACCCTGTTTTGGGAATAGGCGTTACCCTTATTCTAGTACTTGAGCATCTTGGTGAATTCTCAGATAAAATAGGCCCTCTTTCCCATCTGAAAGTATCTGGTCAGATTAATTCTAAAACTATAGGCATAGGAAAATTGTTTGAAAATATCATTTCTGCATCAGTATTGATTCCCAATGACTCAATTTCATGATATTGCTCCAAACTGCTAGATTCTGATACTTAAATTTGGCCCTTATTTGTTTTATAAGTCATTTTTTGGAATATTGGATGGAGCTTTTTTCAATTTCTATATCTTCAAGGCTGGGTGAGCAACGACAGCTTTTCTTTCTGAAGGGTTCAACTTCTTTTATAAGGTTGTCTTATTCATTTCTGAATAAAACTTGATTTGACAATAAGCTTTTGATATCTTAAACCAAACTGTCTATTTTAGAATTTTCTATTGATACTTGCATTCTGAGTTATAAATTCTCCTGAGTAATTACAGTGTTTCTGGCCTGCAAACTTGACATGACAGTCCAGATTTTCGAAAATTCATCTTTGATCTGAGCATCCTCTTCATACCTATTTGGGACTGCTGGTAATACTGTAAGATCTATGTTCTCATTTAAAATACCCAACTCAGTCTGATCATACTCCTCAAAGTAACCGTGCTTTGAATTTAGATCCATGTTTTTTCTTCAGTATGAAGTAGCCAGCATGTTGAGTCGTTCTGTCTGAGATGATAGGAAATCAGAATGAGTTTTTAGCTATTGACGGGGGGTATCATGTTTGGTACCCATTTTGTGTGATAGCCCTTTGTAACCAAGATCTTCCACGGCTTTTTTGGAACTCATGCGTTTAGTTGTTCCTCAAGGGTTTTTAATCTTTGATGAGCATTGTTAACTATTCTGTACTACCACCGATTGCTCTCTAATTTCCTTTAAACTGGATTTAATTTCTTCTGTAGATCAGATTAGGAAGATCGTTCTTCCTCTTGTATATGGTAGATTTCCATGAGCTCCAAATTTTGTCTATCAAGAATTTGCTGGGTATGCTTAATTGAGAATTGGTAAAATTTAATCAGGAAGTCATTAGTTGCTCAACTGTTTTAAGATGTATGGCAAAAGCTGTCATGGTTGCATCATGATACTTCATGTATATCTCCATCTTGAGTGCCTAATCTTTGAGATAGTAGAACAGGCCAAAAGAGGGATCAATTTGCATTTTACCAATCCTAAGTCTATGATAAAGAGTTTCCTGCATGGCCTTAACGCTTCCAGATGTAAGATCAATCAGGATTATTGCATCTACATAACCTCCCTCCCAGTGATAGAATCCAAGGAGTAAGAGGTACCTGTATTGGAGCCCTGGTAATTAGTACTAAAATAATCAGAGATTTCCTTGTCACAATTTCCATCTCGTTATTACTTTTTCTTCTGGATGAATCTGCAAGTAACCAGTTGTTTAGATCCATTTCAGAGAGTGTCACATAGTTTGAGTGAGCACCACTTGTTAAATTTTGAGGATCAAACACAAAATAAATAAAATCCTGCACATATATCTCAGAAGAAATTTAGCCAAACGTCCTCAATATCTATCCAGTGTCTCATGGTATATTGGCCATTTGGAAGCTTATTATACTTATTTTGATAAATATGACTCTTCTGGTTAATTATGGGCTAGATTTTCCCTTTAATTTTAGGACTTCTTCTGATGCAGACAATAATACAAGCTGGAGATTTCTGACTTAACAGCTTATTGACACTCTTAAATAACAATCTCAGATATAAACCAGGTATAAGAGAAACAAAAAATATATCTTTTTATTGAGAGATGCTATTTGATAATAATAGTACTTAGCTAGGCGCTAGTATTTATACTTTTAGGGCATCTCCTGGCCATATTTCCTTGCACGCAATTTTCACCAGATAAATTTTCCACCTCAGTTCAGCCCTTGAACTAATATGACCATGACCTATTACTAGGACTATTGGTGGCAAAATAGTCTCAGAAACAGGAAGGTAATAGTTATAAAAACCACAACTGAAATGAGCAAAAATGTACTAAAGTCAGCCCAATTTGAGTTTGTCATACAGCTGACAAAATATGACTTCTGGGAATTTGGCATCAATTTGAAGTAATTGACATACCCTTAATCCTGACGTCATCAGGACTCTTGATTGCATTAGGTACTCCCATTTGGGCTGTCCATGTTAAAGTGCAATCAGCCATTTACAAGGATTAACATACAAAAATCACCATATGGCGGAAAACTGTTTTTAATTGGAGGGGCAATCTTATTGTTGTTATTGGTCCATGGGATTTTTGAGCTGTTTAGTAAACGACCTCAGGATGACTTGTTGAAAATAAAGTCAATATATGGCACATTTAAATTCGACCAACTGCCAAGGTATTAAAAGAAGAATTAGCCTGAGTTGTTGTAAGGGTAATAATCCGAGTTACTGAAAGGGTAAGTGGCCTTATTTGATGGTCTGTCAAAGGGGTTTTTTTAATCAACCGCCAGGATCTGAAAATAGTCATGCCTCATAGTCAGGGATGGATCCCATTTTAAGTAGTAGAACAGCGACTGAGTTTGATTAAAATTCATTAACTGTTTGAAAAGCACATCAGACTCCAAAATGTCACATGAAGCTGGTTTCAATCAAATTATTGTAATTCTGATTAGGCAAAATGATGGCAGGTACGTTGACAAGAATTAACTAAATAATAAAGGCAAGGCGCTATATGCATCAAGAAGTAGTGGTATGTAGGTTCACCATCCTGTAAACATTATTATGATCTAATCCAGGATATAATCCAGGAAAGCCTTAACTTCTTCACAGATTTAGTGGAAACATTCTTAGTTTGAGCCCCACTATCAATGATAACCTAAACCTTTACTTGATTCACCCAAATATTAGCATAAGTGCAATCAAAGTAGGAAGAAATATTGTTTACTTGATAAAACATTTCTTCCTATTCTGTTTGATATCACTTTTGAGCAATTCTGAAAAAGAAAAAGTCAATTTTCCACCACCACCTCACCACATCAATTTCCCAATTCATGTCCTCAGATCCCCCACCTGCTGCCCCAGTGTTGGGCAGCGGTGCTCCACCTGCTAGCATTTACCGTCCAGCAGGCAAATGCACACAGACTGGCTCATCCAGTCCACCAAATAAATATGGCCGCTATGTCCCTCCAAGGGACTTAGCACTCCATCTCGCTTGAGTCCACCCAACCCGCCCCCATCCCTTAGCCTAACATTGATCCACAATCTCCTTTTGACTCTGTGTTAAGTATGAACATCTCTTCCCACATGTAAACAAAGCAATAATTGAGTTGGAAACTGCAACCTTCACACTTGCAGGATTTATAGACTTCCGCCCTTACAACGGCTATTTTGATATAGGCTTCCCCACCAAAGAGGACGCAGCCGCTGCAGCAGCTACGCCATTAATATACAAAACACCCCCATTACCACACCCAAACACATCTCCCAGATGATACCACACTCGTGGTGACCTTTGTGAACCTACCCTCACACCTTCCCCCAAACACTTTATGAGGAGTTGATGTCAGGACTGGCCACTTATGGTAAAGACCCCATCCTCCAATTCATTGTCCCAAGTGGTGCTTTACGCCTCGCAGCACCTCGGGCAATGGCCAACATTACCCCCCACCAGCTGAAAATGGCCCGCACATCCCACCGCATTCCTACATCCCATCTGCACCTGACCATTTCTTATGAGCTCGCATTGATAATGGCCGCACAGTTTGTCCCCTCTTCCAGGAATTGTACCATACCAAAAAGGCATGCCAATACAATCCAAATGCTGCGAATCCTGCCAATCACAACCAGGAGGCCACCTCAACAGCATTTGAGTGGGGATTTTTCTGCACCACCCCCAGGTTGTGCGCTTGATGAACAAGCAGCAAATTCTAGCAACCCAAAATCAAGTCAGCCAATTTCCACCCATGCCAACCAATCAGGAGTAGGTTTGGACCCAAATTCAATCCAAAAATTTTCCCACCCAAAACCTACCCAACCACAGTCACCTATCACTGAATCAATCCAAGTCAACCAAAATCCATGGGAATTATTAGATGAAGTGTCCAAATCTGGTTAAATTGTCCCACCTCCTACTAAACCAATCGATTTATAACCTTTTATGAATTCAGACTTTGATGCTCTACTCCCACCCAAACAATATGTCCTCAAACCCAATCCTATCCCATACCAAAGCGACCACAAGCTTACCAAGGCCGCGATGGCCTCTCAAAAATTGCCATCTTCACAAAGCCATGGCAAAATCCATCAATGAATTTAAACAAGAGCTGCACATCACCCAGTCCCCCCATGATATCCCTGTAGTTGCAAAAGAAGAAAATTGAACGCCTGGCTGAAAAAGTCACCAATACTGTCAAATATGTCTCTGAACTGGCATAATTTTCCCCATCCACACGTGTAACCAGAGCCAACATTGCAAAATTCGCCCAACTTCCCAATGCCTGCATCAAAGCTGAACACCATGCGGCTGAACTCATAGAGGCTATGATTCAGGCCCAAATTCTTAGGTTGAACGAAAATACACTTCGCCTTGACCCTCATCCCATGGATGTACCAACCCCTTTACTATCAGCATTGGTCTGCCTCTTCATTGCTGAAATTGAAATTGATAATCTGCCTGATCCCCCCTCCCCCTTCGCCATGGAGGGATAAGCGGCTCACCGCTGTGCCACCTAGTAAATGGTTTTCTCATTTCTTTTGCATTTCCCACTGCTCGTTTAGGGCACTCAGTTCATGTTTCAGTTAAATTAGTTTTGGAGTTTCTGTTTTGGTATTGTCAATCCCCTGATTGGCTTGCCACAATAAATAAAATATTGTTTATTTGAAAAATGGCGGCATCATTTGCCAAACTGAAGTATTGTGAAAGCTGTTCAGCCACTTTGGTGAATTCTCCTTGATGATAGCCATGAGGATCAAAATGTTAACCTCTACCAAAGGACTATTGGCTTCCATGTGTGCTTTCAGGGCTTGAGGCTTATTCAAATATGGTCGCACCACTCAAACAACCACTTCAGGCTCAGCAGCACTTTCTTGTGAGAAAGTAAACATAAAAACTCAGGCAGAGTGAACTTGAGAATGAACAGAAATAGACTGTTACACGTCTACTCTGCCAATCTTTTCCCGCATAGGATAGTTGCTCATTGGCAGGAACAGCCACATTATTTTGTAAGTTTTAGTGCTGCAGAACTTCAAAACATGGCCATATTTTCCACACTTGTAGCAGATGACCTGACCTCTTATGTTGCTTAATTTGGAGGTTTTTGAATGAACTAACTCAGCCTTTGGGGTTGACTACCACGCGATCTTTATCATGGGTTTTACCCTCATAACCCATGTGGCCAGTAATGGTGTTGTGGTTGCTCTTGTTGGGTGCATCAAAAGTGGCCTAACAAATTGGCAAAAATTTGATCATTTGAGATGTCATCATATCTGTGTCGATGTGGATAGCTCAGCCCAAATTAGCTTCATGTCCTTGCAGAGCCGATTTCATGGCAATTCAAGAATCAAAATCAGTCAACGCTCGCACACCAGTAAGTATCTTGGCCTCATGATAGAATTGGTCAGCAAAGGCCTCGATAGTCTCATCTTTTTGGAATTAAATGCCTAAAAATTCCTGCTTGCAGTTGGTGATATGCTCCAGATTGCTGAACTCCCCCATGATTGCAATCTTAAGTTCTTTGTAAGTCCATTTGCTAGCAGCTAATCAGGATAGAATAAGATTCTGGCTCATCGTGTCTAGACAGTTGGCCATGGTAGCTGCCTTTTGGTGATCCCCACATCCCCCATGGCCATCTCAAACAACTTGAAGAATGTGGTAATATTGGTCATCTGAAACTGCTGGAGCTTCATATTCAGCTGTAATTTCATGATCCCAGGGGGATTGCTGCTGATTTTTCCCCCATCAGCTAGTGGGTGTTAGACAATTTGATGTAAGACTATTTGATAATAATACTTTGGTACTGAACAATGTAGATATTACTAAAGTATTAACAATCTAGTTCTCAGTGGAATTGGCTCAATTGTAGTGATTTTCTCCTTGTAGGCAGCCAAATAGCTCTGCTTGAGCCGATGAGGTTACTTTAAATCCCCGGGGAATAGGGGAACTGACTTGGAATTCCGCCCTTGTACCAGCTTGAATTTAGTGCAACTTCTAAGAGAAAACAACCCCTTTTTATAGATTTGAAGGGTTTCAAGGGGATGAAAATTTTTAACCACCAATTGTCAACTAAAAACTCTGGTAATCAGCTTATATGAATTTTCTTAATAAAATGGCTGATTAGAGAAAATACTGAGATGTTACCCTATACATACGTCATCCTGGATTTCAACACAACCCCTAAAGTTAAGCCCTACAAGGCGAAAAGAATTCTGAGAGCTCTGATAGACTGAATTATCATTTATCTAATTTGAGCTCCCCTCTGCTTAAACCAAGCCTCTTTTTTAGCACTAGTTGGTTTTAATCTAATGAGGATAACCAATCTCATCTTAAGTCCTCTTGCTCCTCCTGTTTCTAGCCTCCAAGTAACATAATTACTGGGAGGAATTCTATAAAAATATGTTTACTTTTTATCCCAATTTTTTATATTATAAAACCATTAGAATTAACATCTATTTGTGGTCTATACTTCACTTATTAATGTTAAACAGCTGTTAGAGCTTTAATATTCCTTAGACTGCTTCATTATTGAATCCTAGGGGACCCCCTTAGCCCACTCTTATACAACTTCAGCCTTGACCCACTACTTCAAAACGTGAATGCCCAACTCACTGGGGTCCATGTGCCAGGCCAAGCCCCAGTCAAAATGATGGCGTTTGCAGACGACTGTGTGGTTGGGGTGTCCAATAATAAAGATGCACGCGCGCTTGAAGCTCTCATCCAGGAATATTCCCAGTAATTAACGCTGCACTGAACGCTTCCAAAACCGAAATCATCCTCCTTGGTTGGTATCAAGCATGCTGGGCCTCAGCAACCAGTGCCCAGCCCGGCCCATGTGCTCGCACATGTGCTCGCCCTCCCAGCTCACCCTACACCGCCCCACTGGTGCTCCCCTTCGTGCCACGCCCTACCATAGGGCCAGTCCACCATCTGAGCGTGTGGGTGGAGGCAGGAGGATATGCATCAGCAGTAATAGAGAGTCATATTCTAGACAACGTGACGAAGCTCATCGCCTCCCTCAGAGCCCACCCTACTTCCCTTACTGGCAGGGTTATTTTAGCCAACTCGATGCTCCTCTTTAAAGTCTGGTTTGGAGCCCACGCCATCCCCTTCTCCCCAAACTTCTTCAAATCCTTGTATGCCCTGCTGCAAGGATGGCTTTGGTCAGGCCGCTCTCCACCAGTACAGCTAGAGGTCATGTTTGGCCCTCATCATCATGGTGGCATGGGCCTGCTTGACTTCAGAGCCCATGCAGCCAAGATCTTGGGCACCTTGATTGCGGCTGTCACCGCCCTACGCTCCCTTTCAACACTGGTCCCGCGCAGCCCGTCCAACTTCACCTGTACTTTGGGCCTCAACAACCCATTGAACCCTCACTCCCTGATGAAATACCTGGCTTCACACCCATCGGCCACAGGTCCTCACGGGACTAAAACCCACTACAGATGAATCCTCTTTTACATGTGAAGCTGAGTGGAGAATTCATATTAGCGGACATATAGCCCAGAGAGGCCGCCCCTCTCCTCAGTTCACACAAGAGGTACAGAGGCTACCCATTCAAGATGGCATGATCCCCACACGGCCCCAAGTCCTATCCAGGGTGGACTACCTGGACATGATGGACATCCCTTACTTCATTGAGACCCAAAAAACTATCTGGAAATACGCACACCATCCTCTGTTGCAGCCTCAAATTCGTTCCCATGTGTGGCGCTGCCTGAGGTGGGTGTACCATTTGGCCGAGCGCTCTAATGCTTTACACTCATCCTGCGTCGTGTGTGGCCAGTATGGAACGCTGTTCCACCGCCTGGAGAAGTGTCCTACCTCTAAAGTGATATGGCGCGAAGTTCAACGTCTGCTGGGCCAGGATCAAACACATCCCTTCAGTCTGTCAAGAGATATGTTTGCTTTATCAATGGCCTCCCCCCTTCCACCCTCCCTTCGTGCTCTGGTGGTTGCAATCGCCATGTGGACTATCCACACGATTGTCTTGGATGCCATCGCAGACTCCACCCCCACCCTCCCAGAAGCTGTCCACAGATTCTGGTCCCATTTGGTGGACCACTTCCAGGCGTGGATATTTGGATACCTCCCACCACGTCGCTGACAGCTGGTCTCCTCCTGGTTCCCAGTTTGGTTCATCAAATCAGACCCCTTCCTCCACACGTGTTCAATTGTGGCTACGGCCCCTTCACACGTTCCCTCCCCTTCCCCATAAGTGGCGTTCCCGCTGGCAACAAGAGATAGCATCGCTTCTCTGGGGTGCCTTCCCTGTTACTAAGTTTTGTCTCTTTCAGGTCAAATTCGGAAGTGTCCATCCCATGGTCAGACTTACTCACAATAAATTTGAAATTCATTGTTTAATCCTGTGCTAAAGCAGCTGCAAGCATCTACAAGTGCCAGGATACTAACAAGTGGTGCTCACTACAGGGGCACTTTATTCTATAACCTATTATCTAAAATGGAGGAAGTTCAGGTGAGTAAACATCCTTACCTCCCCGGTGAACCTGAATAAAGGATAGTTGCTTTAGAGAAGCAGTTAAAAAAACGTTTTGTCACGTATTTAAAAGCTCAAATGGCATTCCACTCAAGGCCCTCATGAGGCTGTTCCTTCTGTCCATAAAACACCCTTTAGAAACAAGTTTACCTCCAAATGAGAGTAGCATTACCTCGTTTTTCAATGTCTACGAATCTTAATGGAAGGGATGTCCATTTACCAGAATATAAAAAGCATTCTCCATTGCTTAAGTCACATAGACCATGGGATAATGGTTCAGCATATGGACACTCTTTATACTCGTTGAAAGTTAAGGAAGCGCTTATTGAAGAATTCAGTATACCTTAGAGTTTAAGAAGGAAAAAGCAGGCTATTATGTGCCTTAGTATGTAAAATGGAGAAGCTGTTGCCACATTTTTTGAGTGGTTCTAAAGTGAACTCAGCCACTGTTACTTGCAAAATGTTACCTCTTGACGACGCTGTTGCTGCCATTATGACTGTCTTGGCTTCTCACCCTTCCTTAGTAGCATATTTTCTCAGTAAAACGCTACCTGCAGAATGCTCACAATATAAAGGAGGCTTTATTAAATTCTGCGGATTACCATAAAGTGGAGACTACCCAAGGAGTTGTGTTGTAACCTCAAATCTTAACCATTGAGTATCTTTCAACTGTAGCTTTAAAGAAAGAGTACATGACAACCGCCATGCCTATCTTGTGCCTGTTGCCATCTTGAAACTTGCTTCCATGGTTTGACTCAAAACAGACATACCTCCACCATGTGAGATTAGCCAGAGTGCATCATGGGTGACAGGGAAGCGCTCCCTTCTGTCATCTGCACCTAAAGTTCGCCCTATAAATTCCGCAGGGACATTGCCTCGCCCCACGCCTTCCACTGAGAAGTTTCCATAGTGGCTCAATAGCCACGTCCATCAAAGACATAGTTCATATTGTCCTCAGCATCTTCACTGCCCATTCACATTTCAAAACCTGCCCCCAAGGCAGCCAAAACCCAACCATACACCATCATGTTAGGTGGAGTCCAAAATTTCTAAAACAAACCACTAAAGAGATCAAGGCAAGGGCCTTCAAAGCTGAAATTCCCTCTCCCATGGATAAAATTGGTAATGGTTCACCTAAGGGCATCCACTGAAATTAGCAGGACACGTTGATAAGGTGTGTCATTTGAAGACAAATGATGTTGGGATTTGTGCCCATATTCCCAGCCTGCTAGATTACCTGGTATCGCTAGGGGAAAAATTCCCTAAAGTGAAGTGAATTGGAAATCAGTTGACTCAAATTTTGGAGGAACTACGTTCAGGGGATTTTAGGATATTTGCTTGGTTGTATCTGTTAGGGATCGATCTGGATGAATACCTAGTATCTCATTGGGTGGAGCAGCCAACAAAATAAGGGCATCTGATAGTAATTAACTATCAGGTGTACCAATTGGGATCAGTCAGGTTTCATCACCAACTGATTGGGAATAAATATTGAGTTGCGAGGCAAGTGATGCCACCTGCAACTAGCAAATCGATTGGTTGGTGAAGTGACCTTCCATAATGAGTAAAAAGTCCCATTATCTAAGCAGGTTGCTAGCCAAGTATGGGTGATTTATTTGGATCAAGAGGAAAACGTTAGGAATACGTTTCTGACTCTTTCTGTTTGAGGTCTTAAGGATGTCCAACGTTGGAATCCAAGTCAGGATGGGGAAGACCATCGCTGCCAAGATGAGGAAGGGTGATTCAATGGCAACGGCTGCCGTTTCATTGAAGAGGTGTCAACCGAGGGTTAGACGGCCAAATCCCCTATAAATTCCCTAGGATTCACTCTAATAAAAAAACAGACTTTTAAACAGATAAACATTAATAAAAAAATTATTAGTTTTGTTGTCAATTCAGTAATAGTTAGACTATCAGCATCTAGAGTGAAGATTCCATCTCAAGGATATTATTGCAGAAGGCAATAATTGGTAGACTCTCAGAGAAGAGTAGAGATCTGAGCGGGGATCTAGAGATTAAGGGAACTTCGGCTAAGGGCTTGCTGCTGACTGTGTGTTGGGCCAAAGGAGACTGTCATCAGAGGATCTTAACAAAGAATGAGTGGACAGGATTACAGGGAACGAATCCCTAAGAGTACAATATTCAGTATTAATTGGAAATACCGGCTGGAGCGTTGGGCCTGAAAATAATTCTATCTCAACTATGGATAGTTGTCATCATACTATTATTGGAATATATATATTCTTACAACGCGAGGTGCATGAGGAAATTGAACCTGTGCAGTAGAAAGACTACTAGGGTTGACCTCTGATAATTAACCTAATTGAGTAAATTTTTACAGATGACAAACCTGAGTTCCTGGATCTATATTTCGTCCCATCACTATTCAAAATTGCATAGAAAACCTCTCTGATGATGACTCTGATGGAGGGTTATGAGGAAGTTAGATATTAAGTCCTTGGAGCCCAGTGGAAGTAGGAATACCAGACAAGCTAAACCCTGAAGTATAAAATAATGCCGTGATATCTGATGAACACTATCTTGGCCAAGTTCTGGGGTTCCCTGATATTATTGATAACTCTTCTGATGCTGAAAAGTTCATTGCTTAGTTGATACGACCTATTCACCATATCATGCCCTACAATACATTAAAGATAAATATCATGAGAAACCTAAAAAACTTGCCTCCACTTTCCGTCTTAAGGAGGGTCTATCTCTCCCCCTAACTTTGGTGGATCTGTAACCAATGTGGAGGTCGTCATCAACAAGATGCAGGTAATGGCCACCCTTGACACTGGCTGCTAAATCAATGTGATCTCTTCTAAACCTATCAAAAAGTTTAAGTTGGACCTGACATGGACTACTCTCAAGAGTATGGAACTGTGAGTCCCATAAGTACACGCGCTATTGGGGTATACTCCTCTTAACCCTCAGGTTTAAAAAACTTACCCTATCAGCTTTGGCTGTGGCTTTAGAAAACAATAAAATATGACACGCTTATTGGCACTCAATTTATGCTTGAGTATGACGGAAGCATTTGCATGAAAAAGGATTTTTCTCCCTGCTCAACTATGAGGTCACTCTGGTTTTAACCAATATAAACTTATCAAAAAAGATACTTTGCACGGTTGAGTACCCATATTCTGCATTATTACTGCACTATATAACACTGGGAACCATACAAAAAAGTTGCTTTGATATGTAGATGCTTCAGAGGGTATTCCTTTTTACTCCCCTGAAGAGATAGTAATTAAGGCTGGTGAACATCAGGTGATTGACACCAAAATTACTTTGCAATCCTAAGAACTGCTTATTTCAAATAAAAAGCATCGATGAAGTTAGTTCTCTAGAACCAAGTAATGCCTGGAATACTAGATCCTGCCTACCAGTGACCTGTTGATATTATGTTGTGGAATCTTGCCCCTAAGGACTCCATAATGAAACACATTAAGAGATAGTAAAAGTTCTGCTAATTCTTATTGAGGATATTGAATTAGTTCACTGCATTGGGTCTATGTCAGAGATGGGCCTACCTACTGACAAACTGTTGTGTACTCTGCTTAAAATTTATATCTCATATGAATTAACCTTGGATGAGCTGGAAAAGTTCACTCTTTATTATATACCTACTGAGATAATTTTCTTAATATGATACTGACCATGGGCACATGAAGGATTGGAGTCACACAATTGATGTTGGTGTTGCCAGTCCTATCTGATCTAAACCTCACTATAAGTCAAAAATCAAAGAGAAACAGATTTGGACAGAGCTTAAACAGTTTTAGACGCTGGGCTGTTAGTACCTTCCCTAAGCCCTTGAGCGTCTCCTCTCTTGCTCATTAAAAAGAAATTATAGGTTATTGGGTAGTTATGGACTACCAAAAACTGGACAACCTCAAAAAGAAAGATAGTTACCTATCCCATGCATCGATGATGCTCTTGCACAACTCTCTAGCTCCAGCTAATTTTCTAATATGAATTTGGACAGCGGATACTGGAATATGGACCTTTCTCACCAAGATCAGAAAAAATGTGTTATCATATGCATTGTGGGCTTATTTCAGCCCACTCAACTCCATCAAGGTTGTGCAATGCTCCTGCATCATTCCAGTGAGCAATGGACCATATAGAACGGGATCTTAGGCTAAGCTGCATGATAATTTATCCTAATGACAACACATTATTTTCTAAAACTTTTATAGAACATCTTACTCATCTAAAGAAAGTTTTTAACGTCTGCATGAGTCCAACATTAAGTTGAAGCCATTATAATGTACGTTCTTTTAAAAGAATTTGGATTTACTTGTAAATGCTATCTCCCAAGAAGGGATTAAACCCCTACAAGATAAAGTAAAATCTATTTCTAAAATTCCTGCGCCTCAAAACTTTCAGGTTATCCATGTCTTCTGGCATGATGGGATACTTCCATCAATTCATCCCAAAGTTTGCTCACCTCAGCGTGCCTCTCATATGACTATTGGCTAAAAGCGCTCCTTTCTATTGGGTGCAGAACAAAAAGACGCCTTTGAAATGCTAAAGCAGTTGCTACAAAAACGTCCTATACTGCGCCACCCAGATTGGTAAACCTTTCATCGTGTTTAAAAATGCCTATGACTATGCCGTTGGAGCTATTATGACACAATTGGATAAAAGTGGCGTGGACCATCCAGTGTCCTAATTCAGTAAGATGTTGTTTAAAGCTAAACGCAATTACAGCTTCACAGAAAAAAAGTTCCTCGAGGTCTTATTAGCAGTAAAACATTATTTCTCTTTCCAGTATTGAACTACCTTCACTGTGGTTACTGACCGCGCCTCCCTAAAATGGATGATATGTATGAAGGATACTTTTGGACGACTAGCCCTCTGAGCTTTAAAGCTCCAAAACTATGATATGGAGATTAAAGCCAAAGCTGGAACCCATCACATGAATCTCAATGAGTTGATTTGGTTACTTGTTCTTCACATTGATAATAATGAAGCTGATAGGTTTCATGACATCATTTTGAGAATTTATTGCGAGGAAGGCTGACCAGGGGATGGACACTTCCGAATTTGACCCAAAAGAAACGAAACTTAGTAACATGGAAGGAACCCCAGAGAGGCGATACTATCTCTTGTTGCCAGCGGGAACGCCACTATGGGGAGGGGGAGGGGACGTGTGAAGAGGCCATAGCCACTATTGAACAAGTGTGGAGGAAAGGGTCTGATTTGATGAACCAAACTGGGAACCAGGAGGAGACCAGCTGTCAGCGACGTGGTGGGAGGTATCCAAATATCCACGCCTGGAAGTGGTCCACCAAATGGGACCAGAATCTGTGGACAGCTTCTGGGAGGGTGGGGGTGGAGTCTGCGATGGCATCCAAGACAATCGTGTGGATAGTCCATATGGCTATTGCGACCACCAGAGCATGGAGGGAGGGTGGAAGGGGGGATACCATAGATATAGCAAACATATCTCTTGACAGACTGAAGGGATGTGTTTGATCCTGGCTAAGTAGACGTTGAACTTCGCGCCATATCACTTTAGAGGTAGGACACTTCTCCAGGCGGTGGAACAGCGTTCCATACTGGCCACACACGACGCAGGATGAGTGTAAAGCATTAGAGCGCTCGGCCAAATGGTACACCCACCTCAGGCAGCGCCACACATGGGAGTGGATTTGAGGTTGCAACAGAGGGTGGTGTGCGTATTTGCAAATAGTCTTCTGGGTCTCAATAGAATAAGGAATGTCCATCATGTCCAGGTAGTCCACCCTGGATAGGACATGGAGCCGTGTGGGGATCATGCCATCTTGAATGGGTAGCCCCTGTACCTCTTGTGTGAACTGAGGAGAGGGGCGGCCTCTCTGGGCTGTGTGTCCGCTAATACGTATTCTCCACTCTGCGCTCCACATGGAGAGGAGGATTCGTTTGTAGTGGGTTTTAGTGCCGTGAGGGCCTGTGGCCGATGGGTGGGAAACCAGGTATTTCATCAAGGAGTGAGGGTTTGATGGATTGCTAAGGCCCAAGGCGCGGGAGAAGTTGGAGCGGGCCGCGTGGGACCAGTGTTGGGAGGGGAGCGTAGGGGCAGTGACAGCCGCAATCCAGGTGCCCAGGATCTTGGCAGCATGGGCTTTGAAGTCAAGCAGGCCCATGCCACCATGATGATGAGGGCCAAACATGACCTCTAGCCTTACTGGTGGTGGGCGGCCTGACCAAAGCCATCCTTGCAGGAGGGCATATATGGATTTGAAAAAGCCTGGGGAGAAGGCGATGGCGTGAGCTCCAAACCAGACTTTGGAGGGGAGCATGGAGTTGGCTAAAACAATCCTTCCAGTAAGGGAAGTAGGGTGGGCTCTGAGGGAGGCGATGCGCTTCGTCACGTTGTCTAGAATATGACTTTCCATTACTGCTGAGGCATACCCGCCTGCCTCCACCCACACGCCCAGGTGGCGGACAGGCCCTATGGTAGGGCGTGGCACGAAGGGGAGCACTAGTGGGGCGGTGTAGGGTGAGCATGGAGGGCGAGCATGTGTGTGAGCAGATGGGCCGGACTGGGCACTGGTTGCTGGGGCCCAGCATGCTTGATACCAACCAAGGAGGATGATTTCGGTTTCTGGAAGCGTTCAGTGCAGCATTACTTACTGGGAATATTCCTGGATGAGAGCTTCAAGCGCGCGTGCATCTTTATTATTGGACACCCCAACCACACAGTCGTTTGCAAACGCCATCATTTTGACTGGGGCTTAGCCTGGTACATGGACCCCAGTGAGGTGGGCATTCACATTTCGAAGTAGTGGGTCAAGGCTGAAGTTGTATAAGAGTGTGCTAAGGAGGTCTCCTTGTCTTAGGACCCTTTGAGGGCGGACTACTTCTGTTAGGAAGCCAGGACCACGCACTGCCGTTGTTGCAGATTCCGTGAGCAGCATTACCATGTTGAAGCGAGGGGGTAAGAGGAATTGGTGGAGGCAGGCCCTGAGGTATTCCCAGTTTACTCTATCATAGGCCTTCTGTTGGTCCAAAAATACAAGTGCCCCAGAGGCTGTGGACTGGCATGCGTTAGCCACAGAGTGCACATTGTCCCAAATTGACCTTCTGGGTATGAAACTGAATTGTTCTGGGGAGATGTTGGTAGATGCTACAATCCCTAAACGGTTAGCCATGATTTTTGTTAAAATTTTTGTATCCGTGTTAGTTAAAGAAATGGGGCACCAGTTGGCTAGGTCTAGATTGTCCCCTTTCTTGAAGAGTATGACGGTGAAGGCCTCTTGTCATCCTGGTAGAAGGCGAGTTTCCAGAAGGCTCTGGTTAAGGGAGGCAAGTAGTAGTGGGGATATATATTTGAAGTACTTTTTATAGAATTCATATGGAATGCCATCTGGGCCTGGGCATTTCCAATTTGGTGCACCGCGGATGGCTGTCCAGAATTCATTTGGAGTAATCAAATTCATTAATTCTGGGTATTGGGAAACAGTGCAGATGTGGGTACGGTCAAGAAATTTCGCCACTTTGGCTGGCTGAATTGGATCAGATTGGTATAACTTGGAGTAATACTTTTGTATTTTGATTGCCACTTTGGCTGGCGTATCCGTGACAGAATCATCAAATCTCCGCACCTGTGTGCAGGCCATGCTTTGACGTGGTGCAAAGAATTTTTGAAAAAATATGTGGTGTACTTGTCACCCTCTGTAATGCGTTTGGCCCTGTACTGAACACAAACCCAATGTTTGTGTTTCCTTTCAAGCGCGTTGAGGTGGGCAGCTGCTTCCGCCCACTTCTGGCCCCATGCAGGGATGTAGCCTGTGGCTGGGATGTTGGATTCCAGGTGTGCCAACTCTGCCAGAGTGTGCGAAATAACAGCCAATGTAGCTCGTGAGCATCAGGAGGAGAGGTGGCAAGAGTGGCGGATGGTATCCTTTTTGAAGGCTGACCATGTGGAAATTGGGTCCGCGCAAAATGGTGTAACGAACTCTTTTGCCAAAGTTGCTGATTTCACCCAAGTGGAAAATCCTGGCAACGCAAGTTTGGGAGGGCGGAGTTTTCACCAATGTAGGGCCTTGGCCACTGTGACAGGTAAGTGGTAGGTTATCGAGACCAGCTGGTGGTCAGAGAATTCGATTTTTGTTGTTTGAAAGTGGATAATGTGAGATTGAAATTTCGCTGGTGTGAGGATAAGGTCGAGGTGGGTCATGGACCTTAGTTGGCCGTTGTGGACGTGGGGGCGCGTCATGTTTTCTAGCAGTGGAGCATGCCATGGCAGCACATCTATTAACCCAAGGGTGGCCTTTAGAACGCGAAGTTCTACGTGACCCTGGGGGGCGTGGGAAGAGGAAGGCCAACGGTCCATGGGTGAGTTTAGCTAACAGTTCATGTTGCCGACTATGAAGGGGTCAGGGGGTAGTGGAAGGGATTTGACCAACGAGAAAAATTCCTGATGCTCTTGTACACAGGTTGGGGCATAAATGTTGATGATAGCGTGCACCACGTTGGCCCACAAGAAAGTGACAACAGGGACTCGGCCATTGAGGAAGGATTCTGATGATAAAAATTTAAAAAAATTGTTTTTCTGAACTAGTACCCCACAGTGCTCTGACCAGAAGGATAGGGAAGGGAAGAGCATGGTTTTCCAAGCATCCTTGGAACCTCATGGACAGTGGGACTCCTGGATGGCCAGGATGTCCATGGGTAAATTTTTTTGTAAAAAACTCAGTTTCCTAGCCTGGGACGGCGAGGCCTTGAGTCTGGCGATATTCAACGTCCCTAAAGTGAAGGTTTCCCCCATCACACCTTAGGTGCGAGAGGGTGGGCACCTGGGCCCACTAGCCTCCTCTAGATCCCCATGGGCCTTCACAGCAGTGCAGGTGTTTGCAGCAGCACTATTGGTGTTTTTGTTAATTTTAGCAGAAAGGTTCGCGTTGGCTTTTGCCTTCACTTTTTGTTTCCCCGACGTTTAACGAATTTTTTGCAGTGCAGATGAGTTTGGTGCACTGTCGTTTGGGTCAAAAAAATTTTCAGGTAGGTTGGAAACCAAGTCAGTTTCAACTGGGGCTTGGTTGCAAAGGTTGGGTGAGATCGAGTTGCCCATTGGATCCTCAGATTGAGTGGCCCAATCAGCATGGGCTTCCCAATCTGATTGGTTGAGGGATTCCCGAGTTGCTTCCGCTGCGAAGGCTTTGATGTCCTCCTGGCGTTGGGAGTGTGGGATGGTGGAGGTGATTTTGGCTACTTCCTTGGCCGCGGCCCTGAAGGCCTGTTTGGCCTTCTTCCGCTCTTGAGGGGAGATAGGCTTTATTGTAGGTAGCAGCCTTGTGCTCTCCACGGGAAAGCCTCTTTGGTGCTGGTGGTTGGTTTGTAGTGCGCCTCTCCGCTGGTCATAGCTGCCAAGGGGTGCTCTTGGAATGTGATACCCTCTTTGGTGGCCATGCGTGTGCCTTATGGCTAAACGCGTCACAGTGGGTGCAGATGGGGGGCGCGCTGTCTACTGTTACCCAGAAAGGGTGGGTGGTAGGCCCTTCAATTTCGATATATGTGGAGTGTGGGATCTGAGTTAGGTCCTTCGCTATCTCCTCAGTTGGAGTTAGAACTGCAATGGCTTTGCTGGTGCACAGGTGTGGCATCAGCATAAAGCATTGCATCTCAAAGGATTGTATTTCTCCATATACAGCGAGACCATCTTTCAGGTGCTGCTAGAATGGCAAATTTGACTGTAGTGGGCAAAAAAGTTAAACGTGAGGAAACTTGGTTGGATTTTGTCCATCTGGTGCATTTGGTTTTGATGACCTTTTGCCCTTCAGGGAGGTCAATCACTATGTGCACCATAGCAGCTTCATCTGCTGCCTCCTCATTTTCAAAACTGAGGTCCAGCCAACCGCGTGACATGGAGTGAGGTGCGACATACACCGCGGTCAGGAAAAAAAGTGTGTACATCCCCACAAAATTTTTCCCATAAAGCTGCTTGTTGGATGTCTAGAAACACCTGGACTCCATATTCCACCGACGAGAGTGGTTGGGAGTGCGGCATGTTGATGTACTGGTTGCATCATGCTTGCCAAGTGAGGATTTCCAGGGAAATAGTGACTACCAGTTTTTATTTTTTCTATTCTGCCAGTTTCTCCGGGGCGTTTTCAAACGTTTGAGGTCGCAGGCCTACCACCTGTGCCTCTTACCTTACTTGCCCAACTGCTCCCTGACATGGGCGCAGACTAATCTCCTCTGTGAGATTATCAAACTAGAATCAGAATTTAACTGAATAAGTTGCAAAAGTGATTGAAATGAGAGAGAAAAGTTTTGGTTTCATGACATCATAAGGCCCTCAATGCTTGGGATGGTGAGGACGATGCTGTAATGAAAATGTCAGTGAGACATACCCGCAACAATAAGGTAGAGAGAAGGAAGCTATTCAAAAAAGTAGTGGCAAATTGGCTGCCCTATCTTTGACTCTCAGAACGAGTACCTGCCATCATGGTGGTCTACTATACCCTTCTACACGGCAGAGTGAGAGAAACTTATGAGTGAATTGAAGATTTTTATGGTGGGAGGGAATAATTGAGTCTGATATCGAAGTCCTGGATGCCTGCTTAACCTGCAAAAAGCAAACGAGTCTTAAAACCAAATATCAGTATCAACCTACTACCCCTCAGCAACCCTTCCACACGATAAGTTTAAATGTGTTAGGTCCTCTGTACCAGAATACTAGTAGGAATCGCTACATACTGGTAGGTATAGAACACTTAAAAAATGGATTGAAGAAGTGGCTCTCCTAGCCCAAACAGCCAAAGATACCGCCACCTTCCTTCATCAGTATACTTTCACCCATCATGGTTTCCCTAGGTCTAACTCTGTGACAATATGAAAAATTCTACCTACAGAGTGGTCAAGATCCTGGCTACCTCCATGGCAGCGCAGCAACTCTTCTTGGCCTCCAATAACTTTTCTACAAATGGTACCATGAAAAGAACAAATTTAACTTTGATATTTATATTTCAAAAATGGTCACTTCAGACCATCTACACTGAGATCAATATTTGACGAGTGCCCTTATGGCCTATTAGATAAGCTATCACCAGATCCTCAAAATGCCTCCATTCCATGATATTATAGTCAAAAACCTGGAGTGCCCGCTCTCCTAGCTAAAGATCTCTTTTATGCTTAGGACTGATGATCCTGACATAACCATGAAAATGTTGGCCTAACACATCATCCAACTACATTCTGATAATATGACTAATTTAGCTAAACTGTTGCCAAATAGGGCAAACAGATAATGAAATCAGACCTCCTTTACCATTTTTTCAAATTTTAAATTTGTGTTTATATTATCATAACTATATCTCTCCCTGAAGCAAGAAGCTTGGGTTCATTTGAGAAAGACCTTTCGTCATAACCTATAAAAAACGGTGATGATTACTCCCCCAATTCTCTTGCTTCTGAAGTTACTATTAGCTGAGTATATGGGCGGTTTCTACGCCTCTATGCGTCCCCAAAAAGTCTTGAAGGGTGTAATGTCAGACAATTCAATGTATTACTTATAAATAAGACTATTTCGGTGCTGAACAGTTTATGTATTAATAAGTTTCCATTTTTTAGTTCTTGGCAGGTTTGTCTTTATCAGGGTAATAATTTTACTCCTCATACTCAGACAAATAGCTCCGCTTAAGTTGACGAGGCTACTTTGAATTCCTGGGGGAATATGGGAACCATTTTGAAAATTCGTCCATGCACCAGCTTGAATTTAGTGCAACTTCAAAAGAGAAAACAACCCCTTTTATAGATCAAAAGGGGGTTAAAGGAGATGAAAATAATTTAACCGCCAATCATCAACTAAGAACTCTGGTAATTGGCCAAACTGAAAATATTTTCAAGAAGGCTGATTGGAGGGATTATATTAAGATGTTACCCTTTAAATACGTCATCCCAGCTGTCAACTCAGCCCCTAAAATTATGCCTATCAAGGTGAAAAGATTTCAAAGAGCTTTGATGGGCTGAATCATCATTTAATCTATTGAGCTACCCCTGCCTATTCTTAGTCCTATTGCTCCTCCCAATTCTAGCTTCTGAGTAACATAATTACTGGGAGTCGTTTTGAAATAATGGTTCACAATTTACCCCATTTTTGGAGTAACAAAAATTATTAAAATTAACATCTATTTGTGGTCTTTATTCCCTTTATTAAATTATAAACAGCCGTCAAGAGTTTTAATATCCATAAGACTGCTTCATTGTTAAAATCCTGTGCCAAAGCACCTGCAATCACCTACAAGTGTCAGTTTTCAACAGTGGTTTGAAGGAAGAGCAAGAGCGCCATACTGGGTAAGCTTCAAAGGCTCCTGACGCCTTCCACAGAGCTCTGCAACTAGAATTAGTGGAACTGGCATTTTGGATGAGGAGCTTTCCTGAATAAAAAAATCTGCTTTCAGGATCCTTGTGATAACGATTGGTTTCCCCTTCTAACTTGAATAGCAATTGGCGATGGTCTTTTACCACTTCTTATGGCAAGAGCTCCATGCCTTCAACTTTTGGTACTTCCGCTGTAGTTCCCTCAATTTTTTTGTAAGCTGGTGGAGTTTGTCAGTATTATTGTACGGTTTTTCCCCAACATCATGACTTGATCTTGTGCCTAAAATTATGTCTAAATCCCACTTCATTATATTACCCTCCATTGTGGCAACTCAGCCTGTCAATTCTTCACCATGCTTCTGGTATATATAGTCTAAAGCCATAACTTTGAGTACAATAGCTCAGTCCATATTTCATTACCTCAGCTTGGTTGTGCTTCTTCATGTCACTGACTAACAATTTTAGCTTTACGACTTCTCCCTTAACATTTTTCTGATGTTTAATGAGATAATGGATCAACTCAAAAATCACAGCAGATTCCATTCCCACGTGTTCTTGGTCCATAACTTTTGGAGCTCTGAACTCTTCAGTCTCAACTTGGCCACTCCCCTTTCCACTCAACGGTTCTCCGCTCATTCTCTTAAGTCTTAAATCTTAACTCTTAGACAACGTTGGCCCTGAACCCCCTTTATTGAGCACCAATTGTTGAAAAGTGGTCACTGCACAGGTTCTCTAGGGATATTCCAAAATAATTCAACTTCCTTGAATGATGTAAATGAACATGAATCTGAGCCAATACAGGTTCAGCAAAAATTGACATTTTTCACTGTAGTTTTTAGGCACTTCCATCCTACAATAGCTAAAACCAATTACTAGTAATATATATCACAACCATAAACAAAACATTTTATTGGGAATATAACTTCATGAATATATTGTATTCTGGTACTCTAGTGCCCTCATATTAGAATCTTCAGCAATAGTCGCCAGAGAAAATCTGTTTTTCATTGACTAGCAGCTTCATCATGCCATTGGTCACAAGTTCCTTTAACTCTATTATCCAGGCCAGGCAATCTTTCCCTTAAGCTGTTAAACTAAACAAACTACTGGGAATAATCCTCAATAAATTAATGAAGTCTAATCATCAAATTAACAATAAATGTTAATTCAGAGCTCCCTCCTTGGGAGCACTTTAATTATCGATATAGCTCCAAATGATCAAAATGCTGCATTAGGCTTCCTTCACAAAAGCCTTCAAGTCATTAACACTAATAAATCACATTGGATGTTGGGATTCCAACACAAATGGCGGATTCAGATAAATCGGAAAATGGATTTTGATCCTGAACTGACCACAAAGCCCACACTTCTGTCAGGGATAGTCCTCATTGAAAATCAACAGCTATTGAGGTTGGCGATCAATCCTGATTCGTCCCACAAGCCCAATTTTCTGTTGTGCATCATCCCTGAAAAAAGTTGAGTATGATCGAAATAATTGATCAACCCTGACTTATATGACAGAATCCTGCTCCCTCAGAGTCATACAATGTCAGGGTTCAAACCTGAGCTATGAGGCGTGCTCTATCAGATTGACCAAGCTAAATGAATCTTGTACCAAATCTTTGATTTGTTTATCTATTAGATCTAGGCTTGGATGAATTAGATGGTCCCTGATCAAATTCCACGATTTGCCTTAAAAAGAGGATATTGAATAACAAACTTTACGTTTTATTTCCCCTTTTTGCAATTTAAAGTGATTTTGTATTTATTTAGAATTAGCATACCAGATTGAATATCTGGATTAAACAAGCCTTCTCAACCAAGAGAAGCAGCCCAGGTAAGAAACTAACACCCTCAAACTTTGGGTCATCCAGCCCTCAAACATTAAAAAGGATCCATGGTGCTAACCCATGATCCCAACATTGAATGTAAGGATTCTCCATTGACTGGGGGAAGCCATGACTAGGGGTTGCAACCTGCCTATGGGTGGATGCTGGATTGGGCTCCCCATTAACTTGGGGTAAGCTAGATCCAAAGTATTGGGGATCGGCCCCAATAATTTGATAGTAAATTTGGCGCTGGCTACTAATGCTGAGGATGCTGAACAATTAATTGGGCTGTGGGGAATTACATTCTGATGTCGACCAATCAATTAAAACTTCCAGGTGCACTGGCAACTTGTTCTGAGGATGCACCTGTTATAAATTTGGATGGTATCACTAGAATCATTCAGGTTATTTGCAAAGGTAAAACCCACTGAGCAACAAATGGATGATGTGGGGATTGTCAGTCCTTTGGACACACTTGAAAATATAATAAAAATAGGAGCAATTGCCCCAATTGATTCTTTATTTATTTTTTATAAAAACAGCTATTTTTCGCTGTCCCACCTTGTCTATGCTAAAAACAACCTACCTCCTCTCATTCGCCCATTTTGCTTATATACGTCAGCTTTAGGCTATACTGTTTCTCATTGCTTGGGTTATTCTATTCTGCTAATTCTCCTCAAATTTGGCTTGTTATTCTTAATCCTCTGTCGACCTATTTGTAGGCGATTTACTTCATATTTGTCAAATGTTGACATCGCCTTATCGCCTTATTGCCTTATATAAAGGCGATCCAATAAACTCATTACATCCAATAAAGACCCATTATATCCAAATATCGCCTCATCTCAAGGCGCTCAAATAATTGTAACTGATACTATGTTTGATGGATCCGCCTGGCTATCCCACGATTATCATCCAGTCATATCAAAATCGCGACATTACCCCTCCTTGACTGGATGATAAGATCATATTGTTTGTAAGGTCGGAGGAACTTTATGTGTACTCAGTTAATGATCCAACCACATGTAGGATTCTTGATAGTATACACATTGACTCAAGTTTTCTCTATTACTTTAAACTGACCAACCCAAATACTAGCCAGCTTGGCTTCCACCTGAATCCATACTATCATGAAAGAGAACTATATCCCCATCCTTAAATAGTGCCAGCCCACTATGACGTGCCTGATCAGCATCCTGATTCCTAATCTTCTTAGCCAAGCTTAAGGAATATGCTTTTAGTTTGTAGTTTGATTAGAATGTTTGTGAGGTTAGTCAAATAGTGGTGGGTTCTAGTCCACCAGTGTCTTCTACGCATGCATAAAGCAACTCCGGAAGAGCTGGGTGTCAGCTGTATAGTAATTGGAAGGGACTCTTCCCCATGGTAGAATGAAGACTGATGTTATAAGTGAACACGGCGGTGGAAAGGAGAGAGCTCCAATCGGAAGGGAAATCTGTTACTAATTTTTGTAGTATGTTCACTAGAGTTCCATTCACCCATTTGACCATTCCAAAGGACTCAGGGTGGTATGGGGTTGTCAGAACCCCGCGGATTCCCATAGGCTCATTCAGCTTGGGGAGGATGTGCGAGGTGAAGTTGGTACCATTATCAGTGAGAATAAACTGAGAGAAGCTGTGCCACTGAATAATGCATTCTAACATGAACCTAGCCACCGTAACTGCCCCCAAGTCTCATATTGCCCTTACTTCAACCCACCAGGTCAATTGGTCAATAGCCACTAGAATGTATTTACAACAAATGGCTCCTGTTGGCAAGGGGCCAACGACATTGAGGGAGACCGTGTGCCAAGCAAAATGTGGTTTCACTAACTGATATGACGTTGTACGGCGGAATGGCTTCTCCACTTGGCACTGATGGCAACAGGTAATAGTTTCGAGCACATCAAAACTCATACTTTCCCAATAGTATCGTGGGCATAACAACTCCATAGTCTTATGCACTCCACCATGCCCGACTGCTCTGTGAGCGCTCATAATGATTCCTGGCCATGCTGAGGGGCGTGAGAAATTCACCGTAGAATCACCAATTTGTTTGTACAATTCTCCATTTTGTTGGAAGGTATTTGTGCGCATTTCATTTAACACTATAATTACTTGGGGCAGTTTGTCATCATATTTTCTGCTGAGCATCTTATCATACATCATGTCACTGAGGTCCGCTGTCACCGCAATAGTTGGCAATTGAGATAAACAGTCAGCGTTCTGATGCTTCGCTCCCAGCCAATGAAGAATCTCAAAATCATAAGCCTGTAACTTGAGAGCCCATCGAGCCAACCGTCCTTCTGGTTCTTTGAGGTTCTGCAACCAGCGTAATGATGTGTGATTGGTTATGAATTTGAACTTTACCCCATGCAGATAGACTCTGAATTGTTTATATGCATAGATTACTGCTAAGCACTCTCACTTGGTCACATTATAATTACGCTCATGACAGTTCAGACTATGACTACAGAATGCAACAGGATGTTCTTCTCCATCATCATCTTTCTGAGAAAGTACTGCCCCAACAGTGGAAAGGGACACATCAGTCTAAACAATAAACTCCCAGTTGAAGTTTGGATATTGCAACACCAGTACACTTATCAACACTGTACGGAGAGCATTGAAAGTGAATTGACAACGTTCCATCCATTCAAACACAGCATCTTTCTTTAACAACTCAAATAGCAGCCCCCCAATACAGCTAAAATTAGAGATTAAGCGGTGGTAGTAAAGACCATTCCCAGAAATATCCGTATGTCGCGCTTACTATTGAGAGTAGTCATTTTGCAGATGGCCTCCGCCTTAGCTGGTTGTGTATGCAGCCCAGTTGAGTCTACCACAAACCCCAGATGTTCCAGCCGATCTTTGAAAAAGTTACACTTTTGAGGTTTAATTTTAATGTTCACCTCAGCCAGCTGGCGGAATACTGCTTCAAGGTGGTTGAGGTGCTCTGAAAAGGTTTGAGAGAAAATGTTAATATCATCGAGGTATACCAGGATGCATGACAGTTTCAGGTCACCAAGAATAGTGTCCATGGAACTCTGAAATGTAGCCGGGCATTGCACAGTCCTTGAGGCATCCGTGTTGGTTGAAAAAGGCCTTTAGAGGTGATCACAGCGCATTTTTCCTGTTCCTCCAAGGGTAACTCAATTTTCCAGTAGCCTGATATTAAGTCCATCGCAGAAAAGTAGTGGGCACCCCCTAATCAGTCCAGAGCATTGTCAACGCTGGGCAAGGGATACAAATCCTTTTTTGTAATACTGTTGAGCTTCTGATAGTCTATTACTACACGGTTGGTGCCATCCTTCTAATTTACAATTAGAACAGGCGAAGCCCATGGGCTCTTGGATGGTTCAAGCATCCCTTTTTTTAGTACTAGATGGTATGGTTCAAGCATCCCTTGTTGTAATAACTTGTCAATTTCATTAGTAACCATGTCTTCCGCTACCCAAGAATGGCGGATTGGCCAAGACCTTATCGGAGGATGATTGACGGTGTCTAATCAATGGACCACCCCCAAGCACACCCTAAATCATGATTGTCAACAGTGAAAATCCCCTTATATTTCTGAAATAAAGCTATTGCTTGGTCTTTTTGTTCATCCAATAATCCTGTTAAATTACTCCGCGGTACCACCATTAGTACATTGGCCAATGTTTCAAGTGGTAGACCAAATTCATCCAATGATCCAAAATCATGAACCTGATGGACCTCATCTATGGGAATCAGATGTAGATATGCTACAGTTTGGTGGCAGCGGATTTGCATTGGTTTGCTCTGCAGGTTTGCTAACAAAACCTTTATCTCCCCATGTCCCAGAAGTATAATTCCTGGAGCCACATGCAGCTCAAACTATGTTTGATGATAGAGTCCAATGACTTCCCCATATAACCCACTTGGCACTTCCACCTCTAACTCAGTATTCACTAAGACTTGATGGCTGGAAGGGATAGATATGGGCCCTGCTGTTCAAAGAGGTATCCCTTGATATTCATATATCTGCAGGGGGAGGGCTCAAGTTTTGCGCTTTAGTCGATGGTAGCAAACAGGCCATACCCCATCACTATAGGCAAGGTTGATATGGCTTGTATGCACCAGATCCTTTGGTACTCCACTAGTAGTAAAGTAAATTGGGATCCGCTGATCCAGAATGGCGAGGGTCTCCTCCATCATATCATTGATAGCCCTGAAAATGATGCAGGAAAGCAGTCCTGATTAAAAGGTCGTAGTTTTCATTCAGTAACACAATCACCGGAGCCACAATGACAATAGACCCAAAGTGCAGAGGTAGCGCACTATAAGCTCCCTTGGATACAGTGCTTACAGCTCCAGCGTTCCATAAACCATGCGATGGTCCACATCAGGTTTCAACGTCAATTTTTGCATTAACTTAGTGGAAACTATATTGACTGGAGCACCAGCATCTATTATAGCGCAAACTTTATTTTTCACTATAAAAATATCACAGTATGTACACTCAGAATAAGAAGAATATTGACTCTTTGTTATATGTGAACATTTATGGGCTCTCTTTTCCCAAGAAAATTAATAATCCCCTCTCTGACTTGGGGGTATTTTCTGACAATGGCATCTACCAAAAGGGCAACGTTCACTCCTTTCAGAGTTGGTGCATCCGTGGCAGAATCAAGCTGGTCTGAGGAAGCTTGATCAAGCATTTGACAGGCATAGGGCTTCAGTTGTTTAAGGGACTATTCCTCTGCCGCCGCCTTAGCTTGAGCTCAGGTTACTATGTTTACATCTCCAAATGGCTGCTGGCATAAAATTCCATCATCATACTGAGGAACTTTTGCAGGGTATACTACTATTGATTTGGGGACATTTTGAGTGGGTATCGCGGAGGTAGAGGGCCCTGTCTCTACTCCGCTCCATCTTTTCCCTGATAGTATTGGTCTTGTTGTACATAATTCACACGGCGATTATGGCAGAAGTTTGCCAAATGACCAGGGAGACCAAATTCGTAGCAGTTAGCCCCATAAGAACCACGTCCTGGGTTATCATAAGCGGGTCCAGACCAGAAAGTTTGGGGTCATTCTGTATAACCAGCCCCAGGTTGGTAAGCCAATTGTTGACAGTAGACATAGTTGGGTCCAGGTTGATAACTAGGTTGCTGGCGGTTGTCATGGCCAGCACATTGACGCTGATCAAACTGTAGATTATAATTTGGCCGAGGATGAGGTGCAGAGTTATAGTAAGGCTGGGGATTACTAATCGAAGCTGGAGGTGGACAATAGTATTCTCTGGAATAAGAGGGTGCTATGGCAGCAGTAGTCTTACAATCTGCATTCAGCGGCAAAAGTTAGGGGATACCCAATGTAAAAACTGTACAATCTTAAGCAGAGGTTTGTCATCATCCAGAAGCGGCGAAATAACATTAGAAAGTTCGCAATATGGCTTCACCATGGTGGACATGGCAATACACACATCAGCTTCCGCTAAGTACCCAGCTCTAATCAGTACATGGGCTTCTGTTGTGAATCAATCAGCGAACTCTATGAGAGTCTCATTTTGACGGAATCCAATTGTTAATAATTATGCATTCCGCTGTGACATTTTTGAGTTTCCCCCAAACAAGCGGAGTACAGTGTCCTTTATGTTCTTATAGGTGACAAAACTACTTGGGAGGTAACAGGTGACCTGATCGGTGCTTCCTACATCCAGGGCAGATATCAACAACTTAGCCTTCCATTTATCAGAGGCTCCTTCCGCTGCAAACTCAAATCATTTATAGAACCCATGAATGTTTCCATTGCAGTCAAACGGGGTATCTTTTCAATTTTAACTTCCTTCTCTTGTTCATGGGGTTTAAGGCCGTACTGAGGAATGGAACGAGACTCAAAAGTGGATTCTCAATGAGGAGTGGGATTAGCAGAATTTGGGATATCTGTTGCTTCAGGGTAGCATGACCTTTGGTCATAGGTGGTACCACCATTACTTGAGGTAAGAGTTGTTCCAACTCATATGAATATCTGGTTCTATCATCTTGGGTGTAGTAGCTTTGACCAGCGTTGTTTTCTCCTAAGTATGATGCCTCTTCTTGATAATCATCATTTTCCCAGCAAAACGACTGAGAAGGATTGGAAAATCTTTGTTCTGCACATTGCAGCTGCTGGGTGGTATCATTCAGTCATTCAGAAAGTTCTTTGTTTTGTAGTCCCAAGATTCACATTTGACTAAACGTACTATCAAGTTGGTTCATGACCGCGTTGAGTTCTTGAAGAAGTTCATCTTGGTTTTTGAGCACCGCGTCCAAGGTAACTTTGAGTTCCTCATATCCAGATGATGCAGTGTTTCAGGAAGACTCCCCAATAACACAGCTTGGGTAAGGCATGGCTGGCGACTGGAGTTATGGAGTGTTAGGTGGTTGATCAATGGGCCCCCTGTAGTGAGCACCACTGTTATAATTTTGGATGGTATCACTAGGATCCATCAGGTTATTTGCACAGGTTAAACCCACTGAGCAACGGATGGACAATGTGGGGATAGTTGGTACTTTGAACGCACTTGAAAATATACTAAAAATAGGAGCAATTGCCCCAATTGATTCTTTATTTATTTTTTATAAAAACAGCTATTTTTCGCTGTCCCATCTCGTCTATGCTAAAAACAACCTACCTCCTCTCAATCGCCCATTTTTCTTATATACGTCAGCTTTAGGCTATACTGTTTCTCATTGCTTGGGTTTTTCTATTCTGCTAATTCTCCTCAAATTTGGCTTGTTATTCAAAATACTCTGTCGACCTATTTGTAGGCGATTTACTTCATATTTGTCAAATGTTGACATCGCCTTATCGCCTTATTGCCTTATATAAAGGCGATCCAATAAACTCATTACATCCAATAAAGACCCATTATATCCAAATATCGCCTCATCTCAAGGCGCTCAAATAAATTGTAACTGATACTATGTTTGGTGGATCCCGCCTGGCTATATCACAATTATCATCCAGTCATATCAAAATTTCAACAGCGCCCAACTTCCCTTGTATTATTAAATTCCCTTGGCTTCAGCAATAAATGCCAAATCTACCCATTCCTGATACATTGAGATTCTATAAATACCTTGAGGATCATTAAAATAAATATAGCATTTCTCATAATTTCCTTTCCTGATTTTTAGCTTTACTTTGGGATTTGATGGCCTCTTAACTCGCTGGGGGCTTCAGGGCCCTGTCAATTATGGGCAGGATTGGAGTTCCTCCCCCAAAGTCCTGACATTGGAGATCATATTTTACTAATTCAATAATATCAGAACATATTAGAAAAAACATAATCTGTTAAATTCCCAACTATACCAGAGAAAGGTTGTCAAATCTGTGACAAAGTAAAAGTGCATATTGAACTTGAATAATTGGTGAGCCAACAATAGCATAGATCTGACTCCCTCAAAAATTATTTGCATATAAAAATTCCTACCCACTGATGGGAAAGATTAGTAAATTTTGTTTAAGATTAGACTGACTAAGGAAATTTTAGATGATAAATCCTTTCAAAATCTAGAAAGCTCTCAAAACCTTGTGGTAGCACTAATTTCGACCCTAAAGATAAATAACCTAAAGGATCCAAGAAACATGCTTACCCTAATAAAGGTTATTAGAATCACTTAAGTGTCAGAGTGCTCCTGAAAAATATCCACTGTTCTCCTTGCCTTCCCCAACTCTTTATGCAACCACCCTGCAAACCATTTGTGAAAACAATCTAGAAATACTTATGAAATCTCTTTAAGATGTAAACTATTAGCTTGTTTGCCACCTATTTTAAAAATTTCTTTTTAACCCCACAGCCCTACTTAATGTTGGTGTATTTCAATATCTTTACTTTTTGTGTATATAATAAGCACAAATCTCCTTTATTTAAGTATACTACACGTTTACATTTCCAAAAACCAGTGATCCCTTTACTAGTATTAATAGAGGGCCCCATCGCTGAAGCAGATGGTTGATATTTCAGTAATTCTAATGATGTCAGTATTGGTCACCATAGGTGGTAGTGTACCAAAGCATCCAAATATCCCATGCCAATAACTAGTCATACATGACATAATTGCATAACTAAAGGATACCCAATTTCATAGTTTTCAACCAGTTTTAATGACAAGCCCATCCAGGATTTCAAAGCTGATGTTCATTTTACTACCTAAGAAATTAAATTATTATAAATACACCAGTATCACTTGCTGTGGATAGAGCCTTTGTTACATCATGAGCTCCTGGCGTGAGATACTATTACTATTTGGAACACATGCACTCTTTGAGGTCCAGAAGAACCCAAGCTTACTTAATTTAGCACTTCATAGTTCCTGTGGTTTCATCTGAGGTAACAAACAACAAGAAGGAAGCTTTATGCAATGCCCTCTTTCTGACAAGGGGTTAAACACTTTAGCAGGAGCATGTTGGCTCTAATGCGCGCCATGATGCTCAAGATGCTTTTATTAAGATACAAACTTGAAAAATTGGAAATGTTAATGTTATTTGTTATATATACTTAGGAAAAAAGACCAAAATAGGCTAGTACTCTCACAAATGAAGGCGCTGCCTAGATAAAAGGAATGGCTTTTAAGGGGACCATACCATCTTAGTGCTGCATCCTCTTCTAAAATTACAAGTTTCTGGATTTATGCATTAGAGAAAGATTTGGATCAAAAAACCAATGTCTAAATTTGGATTTGAATTGATGATGAGTTCTGCCCTAATTGTCTGCTCCCTAATTAAGCAACAAAACTTTCTCAAAAGTTTCAAAATTAAGTTATATTCAACCTAATGCATCCTGGTATTAAATTGGCACAGAAAAATGGAATTTGAAAAGTAATTGGAGAAATATGAAAAGGGAGAGCTAAAAGTATATGTGTTTTTTAAGATTAAAGGGAAAATTTGTTAATCCTAACCTGAAAATTATTCAAAAGGGATATGATATTCATGATCTAAGATTTTGAGAATTTAAAAATTGGGGAGTTTTAGAAAGATAAATGGCAAAATGGAATAAATTACCTGGAAAAAAATATTTCATTTAGGCTATGTAGTTAAGTGTTTTTTTAAACAAGAGCTTAATTCTCTCAATGTACTAACATCTAGGCAGGGTAAGTATGTTAGTTATTTTTGGTAAGAAAGAGGGTAGCAGGCACTACCTGCACATTGACTTTGGAGGCAAGCCTATTATAAACCCCAGTCACCCCTCTTAATGGGATCACCAGGCTGGTGCTATGGTAAAATCAGTTTAAGTTAATACCAGCTAAAATCTTGACCCTTGGCACTGGGAAGATATTTTTTAATCAAGAATTTCCTTATCTATCACATAACGGATCTTACTCATAAGCTTTAAGAGTGACAGTGACATGTGGACTATAGATTCTGTCATGGGTATTTGAATACCCTCTGTAGCAAGAAATACCTTTACTCACTACTGCATAAGTCCAAGTTGGACAGCCCAACTATAAATTTCCTCTGTATAAAAACCTATATCAGAGAAGGTCTCAATCTTTTAGTATAGTTAGACTAATCTAAAGATTTGCATGAATAAAAGAAAAGATTTGATAAATAAGTAAAATTTTATATAGAATAGACAAATATATATAATTAATCATTTCATTTTATATAAGGAGCAGTAGTGGTCTCTTGAGGAGGAACATCAACTATTGTACAATAAGATTTGTGCAAAGGGCTTGATAGGATGAGAAAGGTTTGAATTTGTGTCATGGGGTGTCTTTAATATTTTCCATTTATAGGAAAAGTCTAATAACAGAGTTATGATTAAGTTAGGTTACCAAGTTAAAAACTAATAAACAAGTCAATCAATTATCCAACACCCTCTATATAAGCCAAATGATAACTTGGCACATTAATTTTCTAAAAGAATATCCAACAACTCAATACTTGATCTGTACACTGTTCCAAGAACTTATCGCCTTGGACAAACAATAGTAAAAAAAAGTCTGTTAGGCATGATCATATCTTTGTGAACTGCTGTTAACGCGCTAGGAGACCAAGTTTGCATTGGAGTGCACTACACAGTTCCTGTGGAACCATCTGTGGCACCAAGTAAGCAATATAGAAATGCCCCATAGACCTTGAGTCTATGAGGGGAGCACCACCTTTGCAGCTGACCTGAAAATGCCTAGCTGGGCGACATGATTGTCAAAGTGCTTAGAAGATGACAAATAGAAACCGCGGAAAGGGTAAAAGAGATTGCTTTAATTTGAATTCAAAGTAGACTTAAAATAAAATAGCCAGTACCCTCACAAGTAAGAGCACTGTCCAATATATAGAGAATAGGGGCTGAGGGTATTATGCTGTTCTTAAGGCTGAGTCTCTTGTTGGACTTCTTCTCATGTTGCTGATTATTATTAAGTTTTGCATTTGAGAGGAAAAATCAGTGCGCAAATTGTCAAGAGAACTGAGGTTAGAGAGGTGATGTGGCATGCCATGATTGGCTGCCCCAAATTCAACAATCTCAAACTATTTTTTTATAAATTTTCTATTTCAAAGCGCTCAATCTTTGAAGGTCAAACGCTCAATTGAACAATAAATTATAAAAAATCTGAAAAAAAAAACTTTGGAAATAATAAAAGGGAGGGTGAAATTGGGGTCAAAATTTCAACGTTATTCAGTGAAATTAAATTATTGTGTCATAAAATATAAGCCGTAAGGATTATTCAAATTTTATAAATGGGAGGTAGTATTGGGAGACTTACTTGGATTACTTTTGACGTTTTGAGTATAGTTGAGGGATTTATCTAAATAGGAGCTTAATTTCTTAACATACCAATTACTAGGCAGTAGGGTGATTGGATTGGGCACAAATATAGAATTTTAATCTAAAGTAAAATTGGCATTTTCTACCTGGAAAGGGATATTAGGAACCACCTGGAGTATTGCCATTTGTGGAAAGACTAACATGCTGGTCCTGGATAATTGCGCAAGGCTTGCAAGCTAGTTTTAGTGGTTCACACAACACACATTATCCACTTACTCCTTGATGTCACACGCTTGAAATGTGAATGTGGTGGGGTCCCCCTCATGCCCATAAGCTGAGCTAGCCAGACAAGCCTTTGCGCCCTGGAAGATTTAGAAATTTACGCATAATCTATCATGGAAAGGAAATTTCTCTGGGTAACAAAAAACTTTTGTTCTTACTGACACTCTGCAAGGAGATGCCAAAGAGTATGCACAAGGACTACTGTAACAACATTGACAACATGAAAAACAGACCTCATCCTTACTCAATACCATGTTATCCAAGATTATTACATTGACAGCACAGACAACAAACCATTCTTATTCTTCAGTTGCAGAGCCATTTCCTTAAACTTAGAGACCACATTAAACTCTTTTGGAAGATTGAGATACTAATGGCATTTCTGTAAACTTTTTCTGTAGTGGCATTTCAAGCCTATCTTATTTGGATATATGTGTCCTACTTGGCCTGGGACGTAGTAAAGAGAGCTAGATAAATCAATAAAAGTAACACAAGATAGCCGCATAGCCAGGTTAACAGTGGGCCATTACAGAAGTGGCCAAAACCAGAAAAACTTGTGGACAGAAAACTGCACAGGTAAGCTCCTGACAGTGCCCTATTATGGTATGGAACGCTTCTTCAATATGGCATGCTAGACTACATGGAAGGCTAACCCACGCACAAGTCAATGTAAAGGTAATTTAAATAAACCATATATGTCTGAAAGTTCACATAATTTATTTGATAATTAGAGATAATATTGGCAAGGGATAAGAATATGCAAAACTAAAGGAGTACAAGGTGCCATGATTCTAGAACTAGTGCCAGTGCCGCAGCATCTGCAGTTTCATTGCTTTGTGCCATAAGTTAATAGTAGGGCAAAAAAGCCAACATGTTTTATAAATTACTTTACTGAGGTGGGCAAACCTGAGTTGATATGGAACCAAATTAATGGAAAATGACTAATCAAATCAATAGTAAAGTAGGATACATATCAATAAACCTCCACAGGAAGCTTGATATAAGACCAGGAACTCTGTGGACCGTCTTGCTACACTCTATCTCATTTTTGGGCAATGGTGCACAACGCCAATGCAGTCATAAATTCCTCAACAAAATTTCATATACTGGGTTAAACTTGGCAGTGGTCATTGAGTCCATACTCAACCACTGGGGCACACTCCCCTACGCCACCATACTTTAGTAAAGAGCTTTCTTGTAACGGTCAAGGCATCTCCAGACTGCCACATTGCCCTAATCTTCCTTATTGCGCTGATTGGGACTAAGGGTTATGGGCACAATCGCAACAAATTTCAAAAATGGCAATCTGTTGAATCAGATGCCTCAATATCAAACTTTATAAACATTTTGAGGTTGACGAGGAAGGTAATCCTTGTAAATGGTGCTCTGGCCAACCAGATGCAGCCAAATCACTTTTATAAAGACAGCGATGAAGGAGTAGATCCTCATGAATGGAGCTATTGCCAGCCAGATGTGGCCAAGTCTAATGTCTCCAAATGTGTCACAAAGATGAAAATCCTTGTAATTGGCGCTCTAGCCAACCAGATGCCGCCATTTTAGTTGAGCTAGAAAAGCATCGCAGTAAATGGCAATCAGGTAAATCATAGGCCACCAATTTTTTTATTAATTTAAATTAGATATAAGGATGTTGACAAAGGTTTAGGCTGAGAATAATTTGAAGCAAAATAATAAATGTGGAAAAGTTTCAACAACCATAAAGGTACCCAATCCTAGTGCTGGAATGGGTCTTGACAATAATATTTAGGGTCTATATCCTCATGTTATGCCTGCCATCATGAGGTTGCCTATGGACTCTGCGGAAAACAAGACCCACTTTACCCCCTAAGCCTAGTATAAATTTGAACTGAAGAAGTTGCATAAAGCAGTTTCATCTTTTATAATTTTTATAAAAATTAGTAAATTCCAAAATTTGTTTTTAGATCGGAAAATTATCTTTATTAAGTAGACCAAAGAGAGTTGCACATGGACTATAGCTCAGACTTTGAAAAAGCCATTGATTCCTTGTATGAGCTTTCTGGAAGGCAGTCCCTCTTGCTTGGCGCCAGTATAGTCCTGACTGTTATCCAAACTTTCATAGTCAAGTGTTTTTCACACAGTCAGATTAGAAATATTTCCATGGCAGGGTTATCCTTCTTGAGGGCGCTTACCTGGGCCCTCTTGCCAAACTGCTTTGTGGCAGTGTTCAGGGACCCCATCCACACATTAGACGAAACTCATTTAACATGGTGTCTCTGTTTTTAGTTATGGTGGATAAGCCTTCATAACGCGACTTGCCTGCATGATATGAACACCCAACCACGTTTCTGATGGTCATCTTATCGCTCCTGTTCCTCATAAGAGAAGCCACCCACTTCCTCCCCTCTCGCGTCTATGTCCAAATATACTCCCATTCTGAGAAGTCCTCATTGAATTCTGACAGGCCCTCACTCCCAGGGAACTAAGCATACTTCATGCAACCTTCTCTTGTATAAGACTTTAGGCCCAGCTGACCACGGCCTCAGGAGGAACTGCACCTTTGTCACTCCATATTTCTCAAATATTGGGCGCCCTGCCCAGAAACCTGGAAGACTGATTTACTAAGCTATTAGAAAACCAGTTTGTGCTTCCTCCTACCATGGAAAAATGTCTACAATTGGTTGTGAGAGCGGCTATGCCTAATGTCTCCCAAGGTGCGTCTTAATCCGCCCTCCTGACCCTCACACAAGGGATGATGTCAGTCATGGAGTACGCCCATGTCTACCACCCGTTGGCCAAGGCAGCCAAAGTCACCTCCACCCAGACCATGCGGATGTTCCGCCAGAATCTCCACCCTGACATCCTCACTGCAATGGTTGCTACTCGCCTGAGAGCCACCCTCGATGAGGAAGTTTCAGTTGTGACCCAGGTGGAGAGGCAAATGTATTAGCTCAGGTGAAATCCCACCCCCTGTAACAACATGAGAAGTTCTGTGGCCGCCAAGCGGAGTCTGAGCTCATCTCCAGCGCCTCGCAGTAACCTACTCAAGGATTACCCCGCAGCTCTGCCAGTGGGGTGACCCCTCTGAAAAATCCAGAGAGGGCAACCCCAGTCCTACCTACAACTTCCATCCTACCCTGCATGTATTGTTCAATCAATAAAGGAACTATTTCGTTTTATCTCTATTTTAGTTATTCTTTACAGCTTTGGAAAAGAAAGGGGAAGTGATAGGACTAACTCTGGGCGATGGTAGACACATGAGCAGAGGACAACTATCCTGACTTTGGGTTAGTGCAAAGAATAGAGCTGGCTATAGGGTGGAAGGGAACCGTTATACTAGCAGACACCTCAAAATCCGTGGGATGTTGGAAAGTCAAAACCCAGCTGCTGCTACGCCAGGGGCCTCACACGATCCAAGAAACATTTAGTGCTATCAAAAACCTGCCTCACCCCATAATCCTGGGTATGCAGTCGTGACACAAATACTCCCCTCATTAAAAACTGGAGGAGCACCTGGTCATGCTGCGTCCTAAGGGCCAACCTCCAGTGGTACTAGATTTCTTTACCACAGGTGGAGGGAAGTCTGGGGTGAACGCAGTACTGGGGCAAGATCCAGGGGTGGACATTCTTGAAGATTTCCAAACATAAGCCAGCCTGTCTCAGAAAAACAAAGTTCCTTCAACCTCCCAAATGGGCCTTTCCCCTTTACATTTAATTTCAAAAGGACGCGGAGTTTTCCAAGGGTTGCCCCATCTACCCCTTAAACTTGAAGGCGAATGCAGCCCTATAAGTGTATGTTAAGGAGATGCTGAAGTGTGGGATGATTGTACCTTCCACTTATCCTGTGGTGTCATACATACTCCTGGTCCCAAAATCAAGTGGTGATCTCCATCTGTGTGTGGATTACCGGCGGTTGAATGCAATACCCAAATCTGACCCTTATCTTATCTCATTGATAGAGCCCATCTCTCAGATGATCTTGGGGAGTCTTTTTTCACCAAGATAGACCTAGGTGACACGTTTAACCAAGTTCATGTTATCACAGAGAAACAACAATATATGGCTTTCAAGTGCACTTGAGGGTGTTTGTATACAAGGTGATGCCCATTAGTCTTAAGAACACCCCAGCAGTATTCCAACATACTATAGACAACGCTTTGGGAAACCTAATTGGGAAATGCTGTGTATCATACAAAGATTATATCCTCATGTTCTCCAAGACCAAAGAGGATCACAAGGGCGATGTGCTGAGTGTGCTGGAGGTCCTCAATAAGATGAACCTCCGCTTGAAACCATCAAAATGTGAATTCTCAAGGACTCTGTCTACTTCTTGGGGAACGTAGTCTTCCAAAAAAGGACAGCCATATGCCCTGAAAAGTTGAAGGCAGTGAAGGAGTGGCCAGCCCCTAAATATAGAACTGGCGTTAGAAGTTTTCTAAGCGTAGTAAATTTCTTGAGACGTTTTTCTAAAGACCTCCCCAAAACTGCTGCACCCTTAGCCCATATGACACGTCATGTGCTGTTCCATTGGGGAGAAGAGGAGAAGAAAGCTTTCCAGGCCGTCAAGGAGAGCCTCATGATGGCACCAGTACTTGCCCACCCTGACGCCATCCGCCCTTTCATAGTGGATACTGACGCCTCAAACTTCGTGATTGGGGAAGTTCTTATGTAGGAGGGGGAAGATGGGGTAGAACATCAAATAAGCTACTTTATCAGTAAAATACTGCCCGCTGAGACGAACTACCCTGTGTATGATAAGGAGCTCCTAGCGATTGTTCAAGCTCTGGAGGAATGGCAGCATCACCTGCTGTACGTTAGACACCCTTTTACTATTAGAACTTGACCATCGGCCCTTAAATTTTACAAGACCAAAGTGCATGAACCAGCGTCAGGCAGGTGGCACCTTGACCTGGTGCCGTATGATTTCATGATTTTGTACAGGTCAGGAGAGCAACTCCATTCCAGACCTCCTAAGCAGGAGCCCAGAAATGGCCTTCCTAAAGGAGGAGTTGAATGCCTGCAACACAGAAACTATGTTGCCCCCAAATGTGTTCACCATCATCCAAAATGCCACCCACAAACTTATGGACAAGCTCTGGGGTGCCCAGATAAGCTCAGAATATGGGGCCAAACTCTGGAATGACTTGGAGGAGGGGACTGAGAATGAACATTATAAGAATTACCATAAAAAAGATGGGACTCATCCTCCACAAAGGGCGCCCATGGCTGCCCAGCTGAAAGCTCCAAGAGAAGGCAATAAGCGCATTACATGACCACCCCTTGGCGGGACGCCTGGGGAATGAGAAAATGATTGAGATCATATCCCAAAGTTACTCATAGCCAGGCTACCAAGTGTCGTGAGGAAGTACATATTGGAATGTGTAACTTGCACCCAATCCAAGCGTGTTATGCAGAAGCCTTTGGGGAAATCAAAGCTAATCCAGATTGCAGAGATGCTGTGGTCCTCACTAAGTGTGAATATATAACGGGGCTTTGAGAATCAAAGGGGTATTTAATTGTAATAGTGGTAGTGGACAGAATGAACAAGTACGCTGAAGTCTTTCTGTGTACTTCCAAAAGCCTGCAAAGGGCACGGCGGAGATCTTAATAAGTAAGGTATTCTCCCGCCATGACCTTCCTGAGGAGATAGTTTCAGATAGAGGCCTGCAATTCATTGCACGCTTCTGGCAACACCTACTTAGAAATATTCAGATCAAACCATGCAAATCATCAGCCTACTACCCTCAGTTGGATGGCCAGACTGAATGAGTTAATCTAATTCTCGAGCAGTATCTGCAATGTTACATGACCACCCAACAGGAACATTGGACTGACTTGCTGAAACTAGCCCAATTTGCATATTCAAACTAGCACACTCATCAACGGGAATGTCACCCTTCATGGTGAACTATGGGTTTCACCCAAAGATGGTGGAAAACCACCCCAGAGGTCCAAACCCAGTGGCAAACAACCTGGTAGCGGAGATGAAGGAAAACCTGAAAACCCTATGTGGAAAATAATAAAAGTGGTAGAGGCGCAGAAGAATAAGGCTGAAGTTCACAGATCTGAGGCCCTGGTGCTAAAGGAAGGAGACCTGGTGATTATTAGTGCGAAAAATTGCCTGGTCCCTACTAGCTGCAGGAAATTTGTACCAGTCGCCCTGGGCCCATTCAAGGTCCTCCACCAAGTGAATGAAGTAGCTTATAAATTGGAGTTCCCCGAGGGATCTTGCGTGCATCTGGTACTGCATGTTTCACAACTGAAGAAGTCCAAAGACCCTTTCCCAGAGATGCTGGAGCCTGTTCACTCAGAGAACCCAGAAGACCCTGAGTATGAAGTGGAGGAAATCATGGACATAAAGATTTCACGAAAGAAGCGTTGTTATCTGGTGAACTGGGTGGGTTACTTAATGGAGGAGTCCACCTGAAAAACTTCATTGACTGCAGCAACTGCCCACAGAAGGTGGAGGAGTTTTGGAGCCAGAGGAGGCTCTTATCTGGAGAGGTGATATAACGGTCAAGGCACTGCCTGTCTTCCACATTACCCTAATCTTCTCTATTGTGATGATTTGGACCAAAGGTGATGGGCACATTTGCAACAAATTTCAAAAATGGCAATCTGATAAATCAGATGCCTCATAATTAAGCTTCAATAAATATCTTGAGGTTAATGAGGAAGGAAGTCCTCATAAATGGCGCTCTGGTCAACCAGATGCTGTCAAATCTGATGTTACCAAATATGGTGATGAGAAAGTAGATCCTTATGAATGAAGCTCTGGTCAACCAGATGCGGCTTAGTCTGATGTCTCCAAATGTGTCAATGAGGATTTAAATCCTTATAAATGGCGCTCTGACCAACCAGATGCCACCAACCCCAATATTACTAAAAAATGTGACAAGGATGAAAATCCTTGTAAATGGCGCTCTGGACAACTAGATGCCGCCACTACAGTTGAAGCTGTAAAAGCCTCTTGGAAATGGCGATTGGGTGAATCAGAGGCTGCCAAAACTCTTTTATAATTAATTTAAAATTTAGAGATAAGGAAAACTCTCTTTCCGCTTGATGTAACTTAAGAGAAACTTATATGGAAAAAAGTAAATCTCGATCACCATCAAAGTTTCACTCTGATGTCCTCAGATTCCACGCTGGCTGCCCAAGTTTGGGACAGTGGTGAAACTCCCACCACTATTTTCTGTCTGACAGGAAAATGTTCTCAGACTGGCTCGCCAAGTCATATAAAACCCCTGGGACGATTCATTCCTCCCAAGGATCTTGACTCCCACCTTGCTCAAACCCAAGTGGTGCCCCATTGCCCCCTGGTGCTCCCCTAAGCAACATGAATTTTGGCCTTAAGGTCGACTATGGAAACCTTTCCCCTACCATGACCAAGCCATTATTGAAATGGCTCAGGCAATGATGCGTCCCACCAGTTTTATTGACTTCTGCCCCTATAAGGGGTATTTTGATCTCAGCTTCACCTGTGAAGCTAATGCCGCCACTGCGGCAACTGTGCCCTGGTTTTCCAGGGTACACCTCTCCCACAATTCGTACCTGGCTCCCAGCGGATACCACTTTGGTGGTTCAGTTCGCTGGCTTAACCCACCCATCTCCCCCATGAGGTGCTCCACCAGGAGCTGATGGAAGGTTTGGCAGCTTATGACTCCGACTTTGTCTTGCAATTTATGGTCCCAATTGGGACCAACACCTTGCTGGGCCTCAAACATATGCCATGATCAGACCTGAATCAAATAAAATTGCTTTGTCAATTCCCCTCGCGCCATTATCCCCTCTGCCCCTGACCATCCATTCTGGGCCCACGTCAAGGGCGAATGGACAATCTGTCCATCCTGTTTCAAGTTAGACCACTCAAAATGCAAGTGCCCATCCCTAGCTGCTTCTGACAGCTCTGATTTTTTGTCTACCAGTTTCCAATCCACCGCTCACCCCATGCAAGCTTTGGTATTGTCAAGAAGCTGAAATGACTGGATGATACGCTATACATACCAGCAGATCAGAGTGGGAATTAAGACAAGTCTTGATATTGATGGAAAAGGTATATGAAAATTAAATTGATCAAAGTGTCGACCTCTTGGCGAATTAAGGGTAAATTACACCAAGGTTTTGAGATAGATGAAAACTCCTAGAAAAGGGAAAAATAATAGGAGACTACCAAGCTGAGGATGCATCTAGCTTAGGGACCAAGGTTTAAAGAGTTGAATGAAGGATTGAGGAGGAGGTCTTTTTCTTTTAGTAGGTTGTTGCAGATAAGTCTGCGATTATTAGGAGATTAATAAAAGGTTGATAGGAGGGATTGCTCCATATATCATTTATTGGGTTTACTTAGAGTCAGCGATCTTCATATCATCTGATTCAGTTGCTCAGTGGCTAATACGCTGTGTAATCCAACTTGGCAGAATTATCTTATTACGCCAAGAATTAACAGTGGTGCTCACATCAGGGGCCACTGGTTAACTTTAGTCTATCAGCGCTAGGGCAAAATGGCAAGCCCTCACTCACTATGACAAAACTTGATTAGATTCCATGCGCGATAAGCTGAGGAAGCACAGGAAGCACCTAATGATGAACCAGTACTATTTACAGTAACCAAGCTGGATGATGGAGATGTTATGGTCAATTTGCAATTAGAAAACTGTCCTGAGTTGACAGCTGACCAACAAGGTCGCTCCACAAATGTGACTCTTCAGCAGCTGCGTGACATTATGCAATGGCTTTTGCAGGGGTATTGACTCTACAAAGACGAGGTGGGGGAGCATGCCTTGAGTTTGTTTTACAATCAACGGGACCAATAAAACCGCTATGCTTTGTATATGTCATATCTGGATGCAACTACAATGGGGTTGTCTCGTCGACTTAGTACCCACAGAACCAAGGAGTATTTAGTCGCTTAAAAGCAACTGTCTATCCACCAGCCACTACGTGTGCTGGCTCCCTTAATATTGAGATTGGGGAATAATGCGGTTTGTTCAAGCCCAACAGAATATACTCGCCTCCTGCTTGACTGCCTTGATCACTCTTTTGGAGGTGCAGGGGCGCTGGTGCAGATGGACCACAGTGTTGAAGATGTCTGTCATCGGTTGGACATCTTGGTGCCACAGTTGAATATAGAGTTAACTCAAGTAATAGGAGAACTGTTGTATCAGCATGGCCTATCAGCGGAATGGATTCAGGACGTAACAACATTGGAAAGCAATACTGAGTGCTTTATGACGGACCTAGAAGAATAGGTGGAAGCGCTTGAAGCCATGATAGCTCAGATTAGGGAAAGAATAATTCTAATGGAACGATGAGTGATGGATCATGTCGGTTCCATAGCAGCTGAATTTAGCCAACTCCACATCAAGTGTAGTAATCAGCGGATGACAGATAATGCGCTCATCCTTTGGTCGATGTCCCCCAAATAACTCCAGCTAATACATCAGGCTACACAACTGAAAGTCGTTAGTCATGCTGAGCGCAGTCAAGCCATTCCTCTTCCAATCAGTGAGTTGAGAGACTATGCAGACATGCAAGTATGACTTGATACCCTTTGACGTGCCAATGTGGAATTGGTACAAGAATAAGCCGCCCTCATTAACCAGAAAATGACGCTAATCAACAAGTGGGTAATGCTAGCAGGCAGCATGAAAGAATGCAGAACACAGTAGAGGATGTCCTCTCACGACTACAGGCAGCGGAGCAGAAACTGGACGCTGAGCAGGAATTCTGTTGGTAGTTGCAACATCAATATGAGACGCTGCAACAGGAATTTCAGGATGGAAAGTGTAGATGCTATATAAGCTAAAATGGAACAGCTAATCAATGAACATTTTTCAGAGCACGCTGAAGCTGGGGGAAGTGGTGCAGTTAGTGGTGATTTGGGGGAAGAATGCTATGGATCAGCTAATGAGTATCCCTTGGGTTTTGTGGTGGACCCTCCACGCAACACTACTTCTTCCAAGTCCATTTTGGCAGATTCAATTCCATCCGCCTGTCCATATGATAGTTTACAAGGGGGTGGTTCCCCTAGTCACTCAGGACCCAAATTGACTGCTCCTCTCGGCTGGAGCCTGAAGCAAGGCAAAGCTGCTCAAATCGAGAAATTACCTCCCTTCAATCATGATGGGAATCTTCATGGCTACTTCAAGCGATTCAAATTCGCCGTGGAAGGGGCTTCTGATTGGCAGAAAGCAAAACTGTTGCTGTCCGCTTTTGACGTGGAAAGCACTGATCAAGTTACCTGCTACCTTCCAAATAGCTCAGTACCTTATGAAGAAGTGAAAGCAACTGTTCTTTAGCTGCTTGAAGTTTCAGCCAAGATGGCACAATGGAAGGCTGACTTCCTGACTGTACAGTTCCACCAAAATGAGTCCCTGCTAGAATTCGCTAAACAATTTCTCAGTGGAAGCACATGTGTTACTCAGAGCCAAAATTTTATCCACTGAGGATGTTGGTATAGCAATGATGGCAGCCATTAAACCATATTGGGAATTACACAACGCTATGTCTCACGTTTTGGATGAAGATGCAGGACTTATTTGAATCATGAACACATTACATCAACTCTCTGCCACGATCAGCACACCTAATGTGGCCCAAAAGACCCCTGCTGTCTCGCATCATACCATTTAGGATATGGGCCACAGCAACCAAGCTACCAACCTCTGGAACATATTCATCCATCATATAAATCAGCGGATCCTTTTTGGCCTATGTACGCTTCACTGGTTCATCCACGACCTTGTAATAATATTGTTAATCTTTGAACTGGTCCTCCTGCTGCAAGTTATATACGTGAACCCTTTATGAATACTTGTTTTAAGTGCGGACAAAGAGGGCATTATGCGGGTAATTGTCCTAGTAAACCTCAGGTGTATGTGATACCAATTGAGAAGATCATGCAAGGAAAAGCTCAAGTGGAGTAGAGACAGGACGCTCTACATCCGTTAAGTCCATTTCAATTGTCCCTAATGATTCCCAAGCATCTCGTTGTGTAAGATTTGGAACTCAGCTGGATGATTTGCTATACCAACAGCTTCCATCGGATACTCCTGCTTCCATTCCAGAAAGTAATTATTCACCCCCAAGCTCTGAGTTCCGCCAGGATGTTCAGAAGCCATATGCAAGGTAGATCCTGGAACAAACTAGCACGAGCAACGCAGATCCCTCTATGGACATTGCCTCTTTAGTAGGAGTTTATGTAGCAATTCTGGTTGAGAAAATTGCTATGGAGTATCCTCATGTCAGCATGGGTATTTCCTCCTTTCTGAGTAACAAAAAGCCTTTGGATGTCCACATAGTAAACACTGATGGTTCTTCTTACTCGGAGTGCACTTACTGTGACATTTTCATTCAGAACACAAAAATCCGCGCTATCATAGACATGGGGCCCCTGTGAATATAGTTTCTACCAGGTTGGTGGCTAAGCTTCTGTTGAAGCCAGATGTAGACAACCGAGTAGTATATGGGACCGTGGAGATGCATAGTACTGTGTCTGAAGGAGCATATAGTGTGTTGCCTTTACAATTTGGGTCAGTCAGGGTTTCCACTCCAGTGGTGGTTCTACCAAACAATAACTATGACATGTTAATTGGCGCGGCATTTATAAGGAAATTTGGTGCTGTGATAAATATGGCGGAGGAAACCCTTAATATTTTTGGACAACATATTCCCATTTATTTTACCTCTAGTGGAATCCCAACAGATCTGTTTCACTCTAGTCAAATCAATCTAGCGTACAACAATGGAGTGATTCCCGTTTGATAATAGCAAATGAAGCAGAGAACCAGAGACCTTCTCAACCAGATTTATGAGTATAAAGGGATTCCGCTTTGAGTAGCGAGAGCTTTGAGCCTACCATCTGGACATCAGTGCATAGTAGGAGCCAATCTCAAAATTTATGTTCTTAAAGGGCTATATGGGGAAGCTATGGGGCCTCACCAGCACTCATGGCTAGAAACACATGTGGCTCCAGGACTACTATTCCTGGGAATGGGGAGGTGAAGGTACTGCTAGCAAATTTACAGAAGGAGACAATAATGATCCAGCAGCATCAAGTGGTCTCTTATCTTTAATTAGCTCCTATAGAGGAAGTTCGCTTTAAATGATTTTGGATTGTGGGAGGATCTCAGACTATTAACAAATTCATCATTCGGCGTATTGACAGTGGTTCCACAGGAAACACTAACTGGATTATTGGCAGAACAGTAAGATTAGGCTATAGCGTTATTTGAAAAATACTGGGATATTTTTGTACATGACAATCATGATTTGGGGTGCGCTCAAGGGGTGGTATATTGGATAGATATGGGAAATCACCCTCCCGTTCAATCACAGCCTATTAGATGATCAAAGGCGGTGGAATTGGTTGTCTCCAATGAGGTAGATAAACTTATCGAATAAGGGATACTAGAGCCATCAAACAGCCCTTGGGCATCACTGGTGCTTATTGTAAAGAAAAAAGATGGCACGAATCAGGTGGTTATTGACTATTGCAAGCTCAATAGTGTAATGAAAAAGGATTCCTACCCTCTTCTGAAGATTGATGATGTGTTGGAATGATTGGGCGGGCAAATTATTTTTCCACCATGGATCTGATCTCAGGGTATTGGCAGATCGAATTGCCATCAGCAGAATGGGAAAATGCGCTATCATCACTTTGAAGGGGTTATTCCAGCTGACATACATGTCACTAAGGTTGTGCAATGCCCCAGCTACGTTTCAGAATGCCATGGATACGATTTTAGGTGACTTGAAGTTGTCCTGCATCTTAGTTTACCTCGATAATATCAATTTGATCTTGTGGACGTTTACAGAGCACCTTGCCCAATTGGAACAAGTGTTCCATCACCTCACTAATTCTAATATCAAAATCAAGCCTCGGAAGTGTCATTGTTTTAAGTAACAATTAGAATACCTTGGGTTCATAGTGGATTCATAAGGGCTTAAACTGCAGCTGGCAAAGGTGGAAGTGAAAAGCAAGATGACTCGCCCAGGTAATAAACGGGATATTCAAGTGTTTCTGGGGATGGTTGGGTACTACTGATTGTTCATTCCCAACTTCAGTTGCATTGGTGCACCACTTTTTGAGTTGTTAAAGAAAAATGCTTCTTTTGTTGGACAGAACAATGTCAAAACACTTTTGATGTGTTATGAACCGCATTAGAAAGCGCACCCATTTTGAAGTATCCCAACTTTGACAAACAATTCATAGTAAAATGGATGCATCCCTCTCCGCTATAGGGGCAGTATTATCCCAGAAGGACGACGACGGCGTGGAGAATCCTGTCACGTTTTTAGTCAAAGCAGAATTGTCACGAACAAAACTACACCATGACTGAGCTGGATTATTTTGTTAGTGATTTATGCGTGCAAACAGTTTCAGGTATATCTACATGGGGTAAAATTTCAAGTAGTGACAGATCATGCTTCCTTGCACTGGCTGCAGAATCTGCATAAACCGGAAGGATGGCTTGTGCATTGGGCACTAAAGCTATAAGCTTATAATTTTGAGATTATACACCATATGGGAGCAAAACACCAAAATGCGTATTATCTTTCTCAACTACCAATGGTTGCTATCACAGCGGATTTGGTCAATATTATGTACAAGAAGATGGTGGTGAACAAACACATGATGAGCCACTGCAGGTGATCAAGGTATTAGATGGACTCAGGCAGGATACTTTCCTACGTGAGGGGGAACTATATAAGCGGATTGGAGACTTGACGCTGAGTTTCCCTAAACCTTCTGCTAGACCTGCAATTATTATGGATGCCCATCAGGTGGTAGGACATGTAGGATTGCAGAAAACGTTGGAGTTTTTATGACCCCACTACTACTGGGAGATCATGCATTACGATGTATCAGATGTGGTAAGTTGTTGCCATCAGTGTCAAGTGGAAAAGTTATTCCACAAGAAGACCACATATCAGCTGGTTAAGCTCCGGTTTGCCCGGCACACCGTTTCCCTTGATGTAGTGGGACCTTTGTCAACTAGCGCCAACTGATCCAAGTATATAATTGTTATAATTGATCATTTGTCCAGATGGGTGGAGGCCAGGGCCATTAAAAGCTTGGGAGCAGTCACTACTGCTAAGTTTATTAAGGAGTGCGTTATACAGCAACATGGCTGCCCGCAGTTCATTCTAATGGACAATGGAACCAATTTCACTTTGCATATCTTGCCCAAATTGAACGAGTTGATGGCGATCTGCGGAGTTTTGACCACCCGCTATCATCCAGAATCAGATGAAATGGTGGAACGGGTCAACGGAAACTTAGTGAACATACTCCACAAGTTGGTAAAGGATTGACCCTCAGAATGGAGTACCCTCCTACCTACAGCTGTGTTTGCGTATAATATCAGCTATCATTCATCCACTGGTAAGATCCCTTTCCAACTGCTGTACGATCAACATCTGGATCTGCCTGCCTTGCTTTACTCGTGTGTAGAGGACACTGGTGGTGTGGACCCACAGCATTATTTGAGGAATCTTATGGAAACGCTGATCAAGCTACAAACGGAAGCCTATTCCACCAGCTTGGCCAGGAAGATTCACGATCAGGCAGCCAACCAGAAAAGATGGAGCGGACTTCCACTGTTTGCTGTAGGAGATCATGTCTTATTCCATGACCAGACGGATTTTGGAGGAAAAACAAGCTGTCTAACTTCTGGGCTGGGCCGTTTGAGATAATCAAGAAGACTGGCATGGACGCCTACACCATTAAGGAACCTGCAGGGGGTCAGATTATCAACTGAGTTTACGTGTAGTTCCTTTGAGCGTATAAGCAGTAAGAGCCTATTGTCCAGTCAAAGGGAGGGGGGTAATGTCTAGAAGCTGATATGACTGGACAATATGCTACACATACCAGCGGATCAGAGTGGTAATTATGGCGAGTCTTGAGATTGATGGAAAAGGTATATGAAAAGTAGATTGTTCAAAGTGTTGACGCTCAGAGAATTGAGGGAAATTACGCTGAGATTTTAAGATATATGAAAACTCCTAGAAAAGGGAAAAATAATAAATGACTACCAAGCTGAGGATGCATCTAGATTAGGGACTGAGATTTAAAGAGTTGAATGGAGGATTGAGGAGGAGGTCTTTTTCTTTTAGTAGGTTGTTTAAGATAAGTATGCGATTATTAGAAGATTTATTAAAAGGTCAATAAGAGCGATTAATCCATATATCATTTATCAGGTTTTATTAGAGTCTGCAATCTTCATATTATCCGATTTGGTTGCTCAGTGGCTAATACCCTGTGTAAACTGACTCAGCGGAATCAAGCCTTTATGCTGATAATCAACAGGTATGGGGTTAAAATCCTAACTCCCCCTTCCCCAAAGCCTGTTGCTGCAGCTGCGCCAACAGCCACACTTTAGCTTCCTCCTCGCCCCAGTGCCACAAATGCTCCATCCAATCATGCACAGGATTGGGCCCCAGTTCAATCCCATGCATCTTCCAATGAACCAACCAAAAATCAGGAATATGCTGACTCCCCAATTTAGTTAAACCAAAATTCTTGGGATCTATTGGCTGAAATTGATGAGTCCAAGAATATAATTGAAGACCCCAATATACAAATTAAGCAGTTTGTGTTTATTGAACACAATGGTGAGCTACCCCCTCAATTATACGCCCCCCAGTAAAACGCCAAAACGTTCCGCAGTGACCACCAGCTGGCTGTTGAAGCAACAGCTAAGCCAGAATGTCATCCTCTCCACAAAGCTGCCACCAAATCAGTGGCGATGCTTGCAAGACGAATCCTTCCTCCCATTATTCACTCCAAAGCCAAAAAGATTCAAAAAATAAGTTGATCAAAGCTCACAAAGCCGCTAACAATGCCATCCAGCATGTTGCATTGGTAGCGCAGAATCCCAAATAAAAGATTACCCACACCAATATTGCCACATTTGTAAAACTACCCAATGCATGCACAAAAGCTGAAGCCGCTTTGGCCAAATACTTCAGAACTCTTATGTACAACGGCTGTATAACTACCACCCCAATCATTGGAAAATTATCTTTACATCCCATTGGTGCCCTGACGCCCCTGCTCTCCGCCGTAGCCCATGCCCTGCTTTGGAATGAAGTAGAGGCCGAGGATGAGCCCCCTGATCCCTCCTCCCCTTCCATCATGATGGGATAAGCGGTTCCCACTGTCCCACCTGGTTGGTTGTGTTCACGTTTTGTGTGTCATCCGCTCATTTTGGGCGGATCATTTGTTTTATTTGGTTAGGATTTAATTTTTAGGTTTTAAGTTTCAGTAATGTCTGTCCCCTGCTTGGCTTACCTCAGTTAAATAAGTAAAAAAATTTAGAGATAAGGATGTCAACAAAGGTTCAGGCTTTGAGAATATTTTGAAGTGAAATAATAAATGCAGAAAAGTTTCTACAACTGCAAAGGTACCTCCTAGTACTGTTATGGGGCTCAACAAAGAAACTGTGGATCTAGATACTTAAGTTATGACTGCCATCTATGAGTTGCCTTTGGACTCTGCAGAGAACAAGACAAACTTCCCCCTAAGCCTAGTATAAATTTGAACTGACAAAGTTGTGTAAAGCATTTTCGCCTTATATAATGTTAAATAAAAATTATAAATTCTAAAATTAATTTTTTTATCAGAAAACCATCTTTATTAAGTAGACCAAAGAAAATGCACATGGACTACAGCTCAGACTTTGAAAAGGCCATTGAGTCCTTGTATGCGCTTTCTGGAGGGCAGTCCCTCTTGCTTGGTGCCAGTATAGTCCTGACTGTTGTCCAAACTTTCATAGTCAAGTGTTTTCCACACAGTCAGATTAGAAATATTTTTACGGCAGGGTTATCCTTCTTGAGGGCGCTTACCTGGGCCCTATTGCCAAACTTCTTTGTGGTAGTGTTCAGGTACCCCGTCTGTCACATTTCTACCCAGCAATTAGAAATAAACCAGCATATATTGGGAGAGGGAGCTGTTAACAAGATAACTTACTATTAGGGTAATTTATATGCTAATTGATGTTTCAAGAAAAACTTTTAATCATACAAACTTCAAAGGTATCAAAAGCCAAAGGTAAACCTGAATATTTAAGACAACCACAGCCAAATCCTTTTTTTGCAGAAATTTTGAGTGTCAATATCTTTGGGATTGGTTACCAATGTTGATTTATTCAAAGTGGAGGCTTAATAGTGTTAATATAACTGGGCTGCTGTAAAAATTGAGAATATATACGAATCAGTATTCCTGATCCCAAACTGAACTTTGTTGAGAAAAATACTGAAGCCTCTTTTAATCAGAACCTGATTTCAAAGGCGCACTTACTAAATTTGATCAAGCATCATCACTCTCACAGGAACTGATGGAAATGCTTTCTGGATTGGACTCTCAGCTTCCAGACCATGAAAAGTATGATTCCAATCAATACAGTCACAAGGTCCTCACCAACGGAGGACAATCAAGGTCTCAAAATGGGCAACCAATCCATAATGGCTTGTTAAATCCTAATTGTAGGGAACCATGAAGCTTTCTAGGTGATGCGTCCCAATTTGACCTATAAATATAAATTAAAATTTTAATCTAGTAAGTCTTCTGTTTAACCCATCTTCTTCATTTTCTTTCCTTGCTCCGCTAATTTAACAGCTTTAAGTCACATTAGAACCTCAGCTTACATTCTAGAGAGCTTATAAGCCAACAGAAGTGGTGTTCACTACAGGGAGCCTCCAAACTGTACAGCAAGAAATTTGTATTATGAGAAATAGGTAACAATCCCAACTAAGGAAATTAATCAATAAAAATTGGCTGAGAAGTGTACCCAATGTATCACTCATCTTAATATGAAGTGACTCCCTTACAGCCTGAAAGCTTGAATATTCACTTTTGAGTTCACCTTACCCTAAATTGATCAAGACTAATATAAAATTCAGCTTGAAAATTCTTTTTTAGCCGAGGCAAGCTGACCAGGGGGACAAACAATACTGAAACTGAAACTCTGAAACTAAACATCCCAAAAATCATGACTGACCGCCCTTATTGAGCAACGGAAAACACAAAATAAATGAGAAAATAACCTACCAGGTGGTACAGCGGCGAGCTGCTTATCTAATCGTGACATAGGAGGAGGGGGGATCAGGTGGATCATCATCAGGCTCAGCATTGTAGAGGCGGATCAGTGCTGAAAGCAAGGGGGTTGGGGCATCTGCGGGATGAGGGTTGAGGCGAAGTCAATTGTTGTTGAGATCGACAATTTATGCCTGGATCAAAGCCTCTATGAGTTTGGCGACATAGTTCAGCTGGATACAAGCGTTGTTGGTTGTTCTAATTTCGCGGTATTGGCTCTTGTGGTGCATGTGGATTGGGAAAAATCTGCCAGTTCAGTGACATTCTTGACAGCGGTGATGGTAGTTTCATAGAGAAGTTGAATTTCCTCTTTTGCAGTAGGAGGAAAATTGGAGGGGAACAAGGGGGTGCAGCCCTTTATTAAATTCTGTGAAAGATTTTACACAAATTATGCGAAATTGGGGATAGTTGGGTGCAGCCACCACAACCTCAGCCAACTGGTGGTTGTTTTGGAAAAGAGTAACATTGGGTTTGAGGATATATCGGTTGGTCAGGGCTGGGGCATCAAAGTCCAAATTCAAATAAGGTACTAAATGTATTGGATAACTCGTGGTGTGAAATTTCACCAGATTTGGTTACTTCATCCAATAAGTTCCAGTAAATTTTTGTTTGACTTGGGAATAAAATATAGTAGGTGACTTTGGTTGGGTAGTTTTTGGGGTGGGAGATTTTCTAGATTGAACATGGGTCCAAAACTGCTCCTGATTGGTTGATCTTGATGTGCATTGGCTATCTTGGGTTTGGCCAGTTTGGATTCATCTGGCTTGATTTGGCTTGCTCAATTTTGTTGCTGATTCATTGAGCGCTCAACCTGGGGGGTGGGGCAGCCAAAATACCCACTCAAACACAGTTGGTGTGGCCTCATGGGTGGATTTGTTCGTGTTTGCAGGGTTTATATTATATTGACATGTTTTTTTGTGTGGTCCAACTCATGGCGAAGGGGACAGATTGTGAGACTGTTGTCAGTTCAAGCCCAAAAGAAATGGTTAGGTGTGTATGGGGTATAGGCATGCGGTGGGATGTGCTGGGCCATGTTCAGCTGGTGGAGGATAATGGTGGCCATTGCCCAAGGTGCCACGAGGCGTTCAGCACCACTTGGGACAATGAATTGGAGGATTGGGTTTTTGCTGTAAGTAGACATCCCTGACATCAACTCCTCATAAAGTGTTTTAAGGGAAAGTGTGAGGGGAGGTTTGCAAAGGTCACCACAAGTGTGGTTTCATCTGGGAGACGTGTTTGGGTGTTGGTAATGGGGGCATTTTTTATATTAAAGGCGTAGCTGCTACAGCGGCTGCATCCTCTTCAGGTGAAATCCAATATTGAATTAGCCCTTGTAAGGGCAGAAGTTAATAAACCCAGCTGACACAAAGGTGGCCGTTGTCAGCTCAGTTATCGCTTTGTTGGTGTATGGGAAGAGATGTCCATACTTGATGTGGAGGAAAAAGTGAATATTGGATCAGGTTAGGGTTAGGGGGTGGGTTTGGGTGGGCTTGTGCGAGGTGCATTGCTAGGTCCCTTGGAGGGACATAGTAGACAGATGTATTTGGCAGACTGGATGAGCTGGTCCACACACGTTTGCCTGCTGGGTGGTAAATGCTAGTGGTGGAGCACCGCTGCCCCAAACTGGGGCAGCAGGTGGTGGATCTGAGGACATAAATTTGGGAATTGGCATGGTGAGGCGGTGGTGAAAAATTGGTTTGTTTTTCAAAATTTTTCGAAAAAGATTTCAGATGGAAAGAAAAGCCTTTTCAGCATGAAAATTAATGAAGTTATCTTCAGTTACTAAATAATATATACTCCATGGGAGGCCATTCCTTTTGTTCCTGAGCCACATCCATACCTTCTAAAATACAAAATTTATATTCCTTGACTATCCTGCTCTCAGGGGAACTAACCCTTGGAACTGGTTGTTATCTTTGGATTTTGTTCATCCAATCATACATCATACCCTACAAGTGATATAACTATATCATCATGAAGTAGCTTGACAGCTGGGATTTTACCCAAACCCTGAATTCAAATATAGTCAATTTCTACAAAGCAGCCTTCTCATTTTGTCTGCAACAATTGGTAGGCCATTTTGAAAAATAGTTGCTTGATTAATAAAGCTTGGATCCAGCTTGGTATACTGGATGATTAGATCTCAAGTTACCTTAAAGTCCAGATTTGTATAATATACTACTCCTTTAATCCTCCTGAAATCAATGCCTTAACCAGATTAAGGACCTTCTTCAGTTGCTACATCACTATTATCAGGAATTAGCCTTGTGTGAAGGCGCTCAGGACTGAAGGGCCTAGAGAGCCATAAGGGCTGCATGGTTTCCGCGGACCCCAAGGGCCAACTGGATCTTTGGTTTCCACTCCCAATAATCCACTTAAATCATGGAAACAAGACATCTAAACTGCACTTGAATCCCTACAAGATCAGATAAAAATTGACTCAAGGATGCAAGACCCGCCTGGAAGGGTTCTCTCTTGATCCCAGAGTCAATCTTGATACCATGTCAGATGAGATAGACAATTTTAGCGCGTATTCTAAGCTCAATGACAATTTATATATCAACTTGAACAAAATTAATGCAGCTTTGAGACCCACTTCAGTGCCTTTGAAAAACACCTTCAACTCCAAATGTTCTGTGACACAAGCTCTAAAGAGACAGTTAACTCTCAAGGCCTCCGTTGTCACTATAAATCTTCACTGAGGAGAAGTTCAAGAGGACTTGGATTGATCACAACAACAATTGAATCAACACGTCCCCTGCAACTAGCAGAAACTGAGATTTCTGAGACTCCACCTGTCACTGCCATCAATACTCTCTACTCTATTGTAAAAACTATGACCTAGCTTTAAGGAAAGATTTACTTTGGGCCAATAAAGCATCGCCTTCTTTTTGTATGCTTATGAGAGTTTGATGGAGGAAGCAACGGAACATCAGAAAGTGAAGCATACTTACTCTTGTTTGAACAGCACAGCTCATGTAGCTATGAAACTTCATCTAAAAGATTGTCAAAACCTTGAGAAAAAATTAATAACACCCTAATTCAGGAGGTTGATAGTATCCAGACCATGGCATATCTATAGCAGGGTTTATGGCTACCTTTTTGAACAAATGAGAAAGTTTCATGGAGTTTGCCATTCAGTTCTATGCTCAAGAACAGCCTTTGGCTACCAAAAATCATATTAAGCTGAACAACGCTATAACCACTGTGGACTTTGCTTTGGGATTTTATTCTGAGGTCCAAATAAATATTATTGGATAAAATAGTAACTTCAACTGCATCTGAGGAGATTAGGAAGCTATTACCGAGATTTTAGCTTCCTCTTTGAGTCTGAAGACCTCTACCTCAGCCTCCCTCAACTGTCCTCATATAAATGTTGTCAAAAACCAAAAGATACCAAAACTTTGATGCACTTAATGTATAGATTCCGCCGCAACGCCAAAAATTGTTGGGAAAGACTTGCTGATGAGAATGGAAAGGTCAGTCAGCATAAAGGATGAGGCTCTCCATGAGGTATCTCTGTATCGCCTAAAAAACCCTTGATGACACCTACCAAATCTGATACCAATGTACCTAAGGGAGACAGGTTGGTACTAGTAATAATAAAATTTTTGATGTTCTTATTCTTCTGATGAATCTTCTATGTTTCTTACCTTGCCACATCTTTTTGGAGCTTGGTAACATGAGTTGTTGTTTGAATTCATAAGGTTTCTGTTCGCAACATTGTAAACAGTGGATCCCCCATCATAGACATTTTTAAAAATTGATGAAATGCATCAAGATAGCTCCTGACTAACCCACAATATGGAGTATGGCACGGCGTGACCACAATGTACTAGGTTCCTTGGGGCCTACTCAATGTTACATATCCATTTTGGCAAGTTTTCACTGAGGACCTCAGCAGTTGCCTTAGATAAGCTCAGTTATGACGTCCTCTTTGGACTCAGTTTCTCCGCGATTAATTTTCTGTCATATAATAAGACATTAGATTTTTATACCTATTTGAAAATAGGGTCCCATTGGAACCTAAGACCTATCAAGATGCCATATTGAAGGTCAAATGTTTGACTAGACTCTTAAGAATCAGGATCATATGGTAGGATCAGATACCATATGAGGGGCTCTTGGGTGCGGATAATTCCTCCTACGGTAGATGGACAGGAGGGCATGCCTATCTACTTGCCAAAACCAACTACTATATGCCTAAGCCCCATTTTATTGTTGACACCAGGGTACAAGTCAGTATCCCGCTGAGACACTTAGTAAAGATACAAGGCGTGGACAACCCTCTGTCAAGAAAGTCCTGAACTGCCCTGGTATTTTAGATCCCGCTTATGTTGGGTCCATATTGACGTTGGTGGAAAATCTAACTAATAAATACAGGATAGTGAGCCCCAACACATCACCACTTATGTTTTCTTACTGCATGTAGGAACAATCGACAATTTGCATAACTTTGATATTCTATGGGATCTAGGTAGGAATTACCTCCTTTAATAGTCCTGATAGATGCCTATATTGGGTGTGAGTTATTTAGTAAATAAAGGTGCCAAGTTAAGCAGTTGCTAGAGGAATACTACGAGCTTTTCTCAACATCCACCTACGTCTCCTGAAAAATGAATGGCTTCCTACAGTATGTCAGGACTGGAGATGATAAACCTATATAATTGTATTCTTATAGGAAAAAGCAAGGTTGAAGAAGCTCAGTTAGATGTTGAACTCAAACAGTGATTAAAAGCTGGGTTGCTGGTACCTTTCCAGTAACCCTTGAGCCTCTTCTCTCTTGCTAGTTCATAAGAAAGATGGTATCTATAGGGTGGTGATGGACTGCCAAAGGCTCAACTATAGTGTCTAAAAAGGGTAGCTTCCTGTTGTCCCAGCTTAAAAATCCACTTCGCTTGCTTGCTAAGCCCCAATATCATCTGCCATGAATCTTCCAGAAGATACTGAAAAGTAGAGTTGGCACCTGAGGATTTATCAAAGTGTGCGTTAATTGTTAATCAAGGATTATTTAAGCCAACCAGACTGCCACAAGGCCTCTGTAACGTGACCACCACGTTCCAACGCGCCATTGACGGGATCCTGGGAGATTTATATTAGTTCTGTGTTCTTGTTTAGCTAGACAACATTACCGTTTCTTTAAGATCCTTCATCGGCCATCTGGAGCATCTCCAGGAAGTCTTCAATAGTCTTCATAAAGCCTCTTTTTATCAAGCTTTAAAATGCTTTTAATTCAAGATTAAATTCCTTAGGCACAAGGTCTTGAAGTGAGTGATACAGATCATTCCTGAAAAAAGTTATAACAATTGAGGTGATGTCAGCACGCAGAGCCTCAGGAATATCCAAGTATTCATAGGCATGGTGTGTTTTTTTCAGTTTAAGCCTCAGTTTTCTGACTTAGATAAACCTCTTGCTTATTTAATACAGAAAGATATACCCTTTGAATGGCGAACTGAGCATGAATAGGCCTTGAATATGTTTAGACTTACCCTCTGCATAACGCCTACTTAGTTTACCCACGGTTTAATTGGCTATTCTTGTTGTTCACTGATTCCAACAATGTTGCAGTTGGGGCCATTTTATCGCAACAAATAAGAATTAAGTTGACCACCATGTGCCTTACTACAGAAAGACTTCAAGAAAGAAAAACAGAATTAAATCGTTACCAAATGAGAATGCCTAGATTTACTTCTGGCAATTATACAAACTAGCTGTACTTATACCGAGTTCACTTTATGGTCATCAATGGCCATGCCTCACTCCAATGGCTATAACAGAAAAGGCCCTGATGAACAATTAGCGAGATGGTCACTACAATTGCAATGTGAAAATTTTAACCATTATACATCATGCGGGGCCATTCATAAGTACCAATGGGATCTCAAAGATTCTGGTGCTATCCATCTCAACTCCTGAATAGGAACAATTGTATAATTCAATTGTTCACCCTAAAAGGTGGGATCTAGAAGCTTTTGAGACTCAAGTAGAGTTGCAGAATATAACCGATGACTCCCTGATCAAAGGGGGATGCTATAAAAAACAGAAAGGAAAGTGGCTCCCAAACATATGCATTTCTTATTGTATTGACGTACTCTTTAAATGAAATTCAACTGTGGGACATGGGGCAGTGAAGAAGATGTCTGAGTGGTTGAGAAAAAGCTGCTATTGGGATCAGATGGCTGAAGCCATCCAAGGAGTATTATAGACCAGTTTAACTTGTTGTACAGTAGATGGGCCAGCCTTTAGTATATACATCAAGTGGTAGTTTTATTGGCCTCATTAATGCTGTCAGTATTACTGTGGTGGGCCCCTTGACACTGGTTTAAATGGTCATAAATATATCTATTAGTATAAACCACTTGACTACATGGGTTAAGGTAATTTATAGTCATTCTGCAGCTGCAAAGGCGAAAGTCATTTTTATTTACCTGAGGTAAGCTGACCAGGGGACAGAAAATACCGATATATTAATGGGATAGGGGGAGGTGAATTATAGCTAGATTTAGGCACCCCAAAGTAGACGAGCTACCCCTGTTGCCAGCTGGTACCACCAGGTATAGGGGGTTGAATGCCTTACTCCAAAGGGGTTTCCCCTGTTATGGAGCAGGTGCAGAGGAAGGGGTCCATATTTAGAAACCAGACTGTAAACTATGATTCAACAAGTTGTTGTTGCTTAAGCCTCATGTATCCGTATAGCAAGGCTTTATAAGAGTTCCAGTAGGTATAGGTGAAATCTGCTGATTGTCCCACGTATGGTGGGTACAGTTCCCTTGAATGAATCCAGTGCTATGGTGTTGATTGTCCACATTGCAATGGCAACTATCAGGGAGTGGAGTGTGGGTGGTATCAGGAATTCAAGTTGGAGTGCGAGGAGGCTTCTGGAGATTGACAACTCCTGGTCATTTTGGGTTCTTAACAGACGCGCAGCTTCCCGCCATATGGCTCTAGATGGGGGCATGCTTAGAGGCAGTTGTTCAGGGTGCCATCCCCTCCACATACTGCACACGTTGCATGAAGGGAATTGGAGTGATCTTCTGTTCTGTAGGTTCTCCTGAGGCAACGCCAGGTGTTAGCTCTTACCCTTAGCTGGAGGAGTGGATGGTGTTTTACCCTCCATAATCTTCTGTGTTGTGAGATTACATGGGATGTCTAAAGCATCTAGGTTTTCAATTCTTGAGATGAATGAGGTCACGTCGTGTGTGTCCCTATGGAGGTGGTCCACTGGTTTCCTTAGCGTGAAGTGAGCTCTGGGCCTTCCCCTTCCCTGACTAGTGCCTGTGAGAGTGACGGTCCACCCCATGTGCCAAATGGTGCGGAGGAGGCGTATAAAGTGAGGGGGGTTCCATGTGGGTCCGCTGTAATGGGGCAGTTTGTAAGGTATGTGAGCAGGCTAGATGGGTTGTGTGGGTTAGATAATTTGAGCGCCTGATCAAAGTTGGCCCTCGCCGCTCTAGACCAGTGTTGTTTTGGGAGTTCTGAGGCTATGACTTCCTTTATCCAGGTGCCCAATATACGGTTGGCGTGGACCTCAAAGTCTATTAAGCCCATGCCTCCGCTGGAGCATGGACCAAAGTTTGAGACCACCTGTACAGGTGGCTAGGACCCAGGCCATAGCCATCCCAGGATAAGTGCGCGGATGTGGATAGGAATGTAGGTGAGAAGGAGATTGCATGTGTGGGGAACCACAAAGTTGGGAGGATGAGTGAGTTGGCAACTGTTACCCGCCCCATTAGTCCTGGGAATCTTCCTTTAAGGGAGGTGACGCGGTTGGATACCCGCTGTAGTAGATTGTTCTCGATTGTCTCTTTGGCATACCCCCTTGTTTCCAGCCATATCCCAAGGTGGCGGACAGAGTTGGTTGTAGGAGGTGATGCGAAGGGTAGGATGAGTGGGTTGTTCCTTCGTGGGGGCTGTGAGGTTTGGGTGTTGTGGCCCAGTTTTTTTGTATATTTTCCCAGGAGGATTATTTCTGTTTTCCTTTTGTTGAGCGACGCGTTACTCACAATGCAATATTCCTCTAGGGTGTGTTCCAGCTGTTGAGCATCATTGTTGTTAGCTATACCTGTCATGCAGTCATCTGCAAAGGCTAGTATCTTGACTGGTGGCTGGCCTTGTGCGGTTATGCCCATAAGGCGTGAGTCAGCAACGCGAAGGAGTGATATAAACTGAAGTTATACAGCAGTGGGCTGAGGAGGTCCCCTTTTTTGAGCCCTCTTTGTGGTGTGATTTTGTTAGTTAGGAAGCCAGGGCCGCATTCAGCCATGGATGCGGATTCTTTAAGAAGCATCATACAGTTTAGGAATTTGGGTGGGAGTTTGAAGGCGCCTAGGCATTCCTTCAGGTACGGCCAACTAACATGGTCATATGCCTTCTCCTGGTCTAGGAATACCAGAGCTCCAGTTGCTTTGGATTGACATATGTTGGTGACAGAGTGTATATTGGTCCAGATTGAGCGCCCTGGTATGAACTCAAACTGATTGGGTGACAGGACTTTGGAGGCTATTATGCCTAATCTGTTTGCTAAAATTTTGCAAGTAGTTTTGTATCTGTGAAAGAGAGTGCAATTGGGCGCCAGTTGGCCAGGTCCAGTTTTTACCCTTCTTAAACAGGGTTATGACATAAGAGTCCTGGCCACCAGGTAGGAGGCGTGTCTCCAGCAAGCAGTGATTCATCGATGCTAAGAGGAGGGGGGCGATTTGCTTTAAGTAGCTTTTGTAATATTTGTAGGATATCCCTCAGGCCCTGGGAATTTATGTGGTGCACCGCGGACTGTGTCCCAGAGCTCCTCCTTCTTTATTAGGTTTAGGAGGTTATAGTCTGGCAGTGTGCTTTGTATTCAGACAGTGAATATAAAATCTTTAAAGTCTTGAGGGTCAGTTGGGGTGTTGCAGTATAGTACAGTCTAGTAGTGTGTACTTCCGCCTTGACCTCCGCTGGGTCAGTTGCCACGGTATTGTCATCTTTTCGGACTTGTGTGCATGTGGGTTGGTTGCCATGAGAGTGAAATTGGTGGAAGAAGTATGTCGAGCAGGCTTCACCTTCTTTTAATAACTTACCTTTTCTTGATACTTTGATTCTGTGCTGGTGTTTGAAGATGAGGTCGTTTAACTGGGCTGATATTTGCGCCCATTTGCGCCCCCAGTTGGGACTATAGCCAGACTTTGGGGTGTTGAGCTCAAGGTGGTCCAATTCTTTCAAGGTGCGCCTAATTGTGCATGTTTCAGCAGTATACTTATGCGAGGTGAGATGACGAGTTATATTTATTGGTTCAGTTTTGAAATCTGCCAATATTTTGATGGGATCCGATACAAATGGGGTTAAAGATGTTGGGGTTGTGGCCTCATGTTTGACCCAGTCGGTTTTTTGGGCAATTTTATGCTTTCTGGGTGTAATTTCTTCCAGGTCAACGCCTGTGTGGGAGTTTGGGTTGACGAGAGCTGCACTGAAGCAAGTTGGTAGTTGGAGGAATTGATTTTTTTGTTGTTATTTTGAAGATGTTTGAACGGTGGGTTTTTGGGGTGAGGATGTAGTCAATGCAGCTCATTGAGATGAGTGTTCCCTGGCATATGTTGGGGTGGGTCATGTGGGAAAGGAGTGGTAACCTGGGGGAGGGTATCATGTAGGTTAAAGGATGCCTTCATTGCACGGAATTCAACGTGCCCTGTTGGGTATCCACTGGGATTAGGTATTGATCCATTTTGGGGTTATCCCAGCAGTTGAAGTTGCCCAAAAGGATGGTATCTGGGTGGAGGATGAGTGTTGGGATGGTTTTTGGGAATTGTTTCTTCTCAGCTGTGGTGCACAGTGAATAGATACATGATATTGATTTTTGTCATCTTGCTTGTGATTATTGCTACCAGGACGCGGCCATTCAGATATGAAGAGGTGTTAGTGATTTTTTTTTTTTTTATCTCAGATGATCACCCCACAGTAGGACGTCCATACTAATAGGGGTGGTAAGACCCTGGATGACTAAGATCCCTCTTCCCCTTTAGACAGTGGGTTTCTTGGATGGCCAAGATGTCTACAGGGGGTTTTCACAGTAAGTCCAGCTTTTTGGCTTGGGACGCTTGAGCCCTGGCTCCCACAATGTTTAACGTCCCTATTGACACTGAAGTGCCCGTGGAGCCTCAGGAGTGGTTGTGAGGGCCATCCAGCTCTAACACATCGCCCATATTCTGGTACATGTGCCATGTCACTGGACCAGTCCACTCTGTCACTCTCCAGTCCCTTACCCTGTGTTGATTTTGCGCGGGTTTTTCGTTTTTAGGTTTTGCATCAAATTTTTCTGCTCATGACTCCTGATGGTTTGGTGCGGTGTGATGATTTGATCCTGTGGTTGTGGGGTTCAAATATAAAGAATTGGGTCCAATATTTTCGCCCATAGTGAAGCTGAATTGTCCTGCTAATTTTTCTTGATTGATACCACTTGGTGATCAGTCAAATTGTTGAAGAATTCAGCTTAGTCGTTCTGCTCTGATTGGGAGTCTCAGTTAGATAATTCCATGTCCTCCTCAGCTTGGGCATTTTGTTCTGATTGGTTGGCTCTGTTGATTTCCTCTATGTCCTTCTGAAATTTGACTGGGGTCAATGGAAGAGGCTTCAAGAGATGCAGCCTTGGCCGCTGCCCGCTTGTGGGCCTTCTGTACCATTTTTCATATTTTGGTTGATACTGGGTCTATGAGGATGTATTGCCCATCCTCTCACCAGAGAAATTGGTGGTTGGTTTTGATTATTTTGGCGAAATCTTTGTCATCTTTTTTCATGGCGTCATCGCAGAAGTCTGGGGCCAAAATGCCCTCCTTCACGGGCATGCATGTTCCTTGTGCCCCAATGCGGTGCAGTGGTTGCAGATAGGCAGTGCGCGTTCCAGTGTGAAGTGGAACGCCTTTGAAACTCTTCATCTGGGAGGTGAAACACTGCTGTGCGTGGGATTTTTGTGAGGTCCACAGCCACCTTGGGGACCAGGTTGATCACAGCGATTGCCTTTCCTGCTTAGGTTCAGCATCAGGTGAAACTGCTGTAGTTTGAGTTGCTTAATTCCTCTGTAGAGTTCAAGTTTATTTTGGAGCTCCTCCTTGATTACCTTGCGGGAAAGGTTGGTAGGGAGCGAGTCAAAGGAGATAAACAAAGTGTTTGCTTTGTTCCATCTGGTGAACATGGTGCACACAATTTGGATGCCCCCAGGGAGGGCAATTTCAATGCAGATTTTTGCGGCGGCATCTGCATCTTCTTCAGTTTCTAAGCCCATATTGATCCAGCCACGGTGGATGCTATGGGTGGTGTGAACACCGCGTGGGGGAAAAGGGAGGCCTGTGCCTCGCCTACATTCTCCCACAGAGTTGGAGACTTGACCCCTAGGAAAAGTCAGAGCCTGTGCTCTATATTCAATAGGGGTTGGGCATATTGGATTTCCATGTATAGATTTCGTTTCATGGTGAGCTCCAAAAACCCGAGAGATGCTTGAGTTTGTGTTTTCTTGACAGCATTGGTTCCCAGTCCCCCTCCAGGGCGTTTCTTTCCCTTTGGCACACCGTTTTGTACATTGCCTGATACGGCTTTTGCCCAGTTTAATTTATATTTGTTGAAATCGCCCATCTCTCCTGTGTGATTATAAAAATTGCTGTTCAAATTAAATTATAGCAACTAATGTTATCATTACAGGAAAGAAAAATATTTCTACAAAGGCTAGAGTCTTATTTCTCTTTTGATTTATTTTTACTCAACACAGATTCCCACAAATTTTACTTTGGGACAATTGACTCAATTTTCATATCAGGCATTCAAGTAACTAACTTTTCTTTTTCGTATTAATTCAATTTTTAACACCCTATATAACCTATCAATCAATGGTCATTAAAACGTGCTAATGGGACCCAAGTTTCTACATGTGAGAAGATGGCAGCCTCCATTCCTATGCTCTGGAACCAATATCTGCCCAGCACAATACTAGCATATCATATAAGTTACCATCAAATAAAGAGGTCCCTTTTGAGGTCCTATATGGACATACACCCTTAGCTACCAAGTATTGTGCAGCCCTTATAATTATTTTGGTTCCCATGAACTTAAACTAACTTTAAGAGCCCTAGCGGACATGGTTTCTGAATTAAGCTTTGCTACCCAATGTACTATATCAACTACCACTAAGGAGAACACCCACTCCAACGCTAGGCAGCCCTCCTTGCTAACTTTCCAATAAGGAAACCTGGCCCTATTCTATAACCATCAACATGAGGGTTGACAGAACAAACTCAACGTTCTTTAGTCAGGGCCTTACCATGTCATACATAAAGTAAATTTTGAGAACTACATTGCAGACTTTACTCAATGGAGAGTGGTCAACTGAGTTCCCGGCCAGTTCTTATGGCCATATGCTCCCCTCCAACAGGATCTTGAGGGTGGAGTTGTTGGGATTTGAGGGAATTAAAAAAGGTTCCTGCTCCCTAATAAAAAATTGATTATTAAACTATTAAATACTTTTGATTAAAACTTGCAACAAAGGCGCTTAATATCTAACCAGGAATCATTGCGCGCATAGGAACCAATTTCAACGCCATTTAGATTGGCCCCTCAGCTTCCCACGCCATTAAAAGGAGAGATCCAGTCTATGTAGTCACAAAATTATTACTGACGGAGAATATTGGAGCCTCAACCAGTCATTTAATTCAGAATAATTTAGAAGATCCTAATTGTAGGGAACCATGGAGTTTTTTTGTGACGCTTCCTTACTCGCCCTATAGATATCTAATCCTTATAACTAAATAAAGTATGTCTATTAACCCATCTTCTTTAATTCGTTTACTGCACCTCTAATCTAACAGCTTTAAACCCACTAAAACCTCAGCTTACAGTCTAGAGAACTGATACACTGACAGCCACATTGATGCACATATTCAACTGGTAAAAGCTGTAAGGTTTTTTGCAATTGTTATCAATTGTATAAATTCTATTGAAGAATGACTCCAGTTTTCCTTAAATCTTTAAATATAAGAGCGATGTTATGTTCAGGAAAAGCCTGTATTGTTTTTACCAATAAAGTGAATCCAAATATTATTTAATGCCCAGATGTGTTCTGTTTTAACATTTTAGCCTTCTAAGGGATGGAACTTGGTAGCATAATGACTTCTGAGAGGCGATAATTAGGTATCTTTGCTTCAGTAGGGTCTTCATATATGGAAAATTATTCTGGGTCATGACCACAAATGCTATTATTGATAACACATAAAGAAGCATAAAGTATATACTCTAAATAAATTTAGGGGAAAATTTTTAGCTGACTATATTATGTTAAAATACTTCAATTACTATAAGGTTCAAGGGGGCTTGTTGTGGAGTGAGCATCTAATTCCTATTTAATCAGAATATTTACTTATCATCCAGTAAAAGGGCCAAGCAGCATTCATCTACTTACATTGCCATAGGGTTGTTGGGATCATAATGCTTCAGTGCTTTCCAATTGTTATTCTGTAATCAATGATGTGATTTTGCCCAAGTTTTCAATGGGTGGCCCATTGGCATTGTACCTTGTGGCAATTCTTAAGCCTTAATTATCCTTTGGCCGTTGGGGGCTTAGAACTATTAAATGGCAATTGATTTGAATCAGGGAGGCTCAATCCCAGATGGGGCAATTAAACAGTTCATTATTCCGATCTTCTATAAATTCAGATTGTTCTCTACTATGAACGCCAACAGTGCCACCCCAAGGTCCTGTTGGAAGGAAACATATGACTATAAGAACCTGGCTTAAACCCTAATAACCACAATGCCCTGGATGACATCTGCAATGGAATATCTGTAATCAACCTTGTATAGTACATGATGTGATCCTGATCAAGAGGTGTAAAACATGTTAATCACCAACCAGGGTAATAGTAATAGAGCAAAATTAAGCCACCAACTTTGAAGGCTGAAAAGGCCGGCTAATGGGCATTGGATCGCTCATTCTTTTTTGTAGTGATTGTGACATTCAATAGGTGGCCAGCGTCTGTAATTTAATTATTACATTGGCAATGCTCTTTTGGTTAGTTCAGAAGTTTTAGGAGTGTAAGTTTCAAATAAGTCGCTGGACACTGCTGGTTAGTCAGGATTATCTCCCATACAGTGGCTTTACTGGTAACATCTTAGTAACATTATGTTAACTTATATGGTTAGCTAACAAGGCGGATGGTAGATAATGATTTTACTGCATGGGATAAGTAAATGCAATTTTTAGATAATAGATACTAGAGTACTGTTCTCTCATTCTACTGCCATGTTAGTTAAATAATTATAGGTGGCACTGGAGTTCTGCTGGTACCAAACATCTATGGTAGTAAATTTGACAACTTGAGATGTAAATTCAAACCATTGTCATAAATTAAGATCCTAGGGTACCCATGTTGTGCAAAAATGAAGTAAAAAGGGAATAGGGCTATAACCTTTACAGTGAAAGCAGGAAAATAGACTGTTTGACTTACTTGGATAGGTGTTAATGGAGGGTAGGATGTAGCAATGACCATGGACATCCATGGATAAAGATCCCACTGAATTAACACTGACCATACTAAATGGCTATGATGGTGCCATGACTTTGTGCTGATAGTGTGAGCTTGAAATATCCTGAATCAAGTAGGGTAAAACAAGCTTTTATTACTAATTAATGTTTTGAGAATTTGGTCCCAATAAACCTTTTGCTCTTCAGCCAATCGTATATCTTCTTGACTGCTCCAAGCACTATGGTGGAGTTGCCCTCAAGGATAATTTTAGTCTGAGAGTAAACTTTCATATATGATAACCATTTGCCACTAATAGGTTTTAAAGCATCATATCTCAGGTATGGGTGTCCTTCATCATGGATATCAATTTTATTTAGTATCTGGCATTTCCAACTCCCACCTTTCAGGTTGGCCAAATAATTGTACAAAAGTCCTCTTCAGGACAAGCACGGCCAAAGTTAGCATATATGACAACCTGTCTACGATTAGGTAAGTTATTCTATCCATTGAACAATAGTGTATCATAACCTAGAAGTTGAAGAGCCCATATTGAAAGCCTCCTGTCAGGATCTTACATCTGCTGGAGCCATCTGAGAGAGGCGTGATTGATCATGATATTAGTGAGTTCCATACAGATAGGTTTGAAATTAAAATGGTGAGAATTATGGCCAAGCATTCCATTTAATGATGTAGTTCCGCTAAACTTTGATAGAATCTTGCTGCAATGGGCAAATCATTCTACTTGCTGTTCTTCAAGCTGAGCTAAAATGACCCTGAAGCCAAGTCGCTGGCATTGATTAATAGCATAAAGAGTTAGTCAAAATTCAGACGTGTAAAGGCAGGTTGGATAATTAAGGCTCTCTAAAGAAGTCGTAGGTTTGGTCCTGAATGGAATTTTACTTGAAAGGGAAAGTTTTTTTCTAAAGAAAGTATCCAAGACTCATCAAGGTCTTCAAATCGCGGGATAAACTTCCAGTATCACCCAACCATCTCAAAAAGCACTTTGATGTCCCTGATACTACGAGATGGGATCATTTTCTCAATTGGAATGATTTTAATTGGTAAAGGTTAAATCTCTCATTTGATGACTTTGTGTCTAAAGAACTCCATTTTTATATGACAAAACAAACGCTTGGAAGGCTTGGGTTTCAGGGATGCCTGCATAATCCAATCAAAGATTTTGACGAAGGTACTCTATGAGTCCATTGAAAGTTAAAAGAATATAATTTAATTTTGAGTTTGGCTAAAACACAAAATGACCAAAGATCACCTAGTAATCCATCATAAACCAATTAAAAAGTTGCTGAAAATTGAAAAACCCCTATGTAATTTGGGTCAGCTTAAATAAACCCTTGTTTGCAATTATTGCGCATTTGGCACAAACCTTGGGCTCAAGCTTATTCTGGAAGTACCTGGTGGTAAGATCCAACGCCAAAAATCGAGCTCCATCTAGGAGGAATAGAAAGTTGTCAATCCAAGCCATTGGATAGCTGTTCTTCTTGGTTACTCAATTAAGTCTGTGAAATCAATAAAAACGTGATGACATCCATCATTCTCTAAAACAAGAAGGAGAGGCGACGCCCATGGGCTTTTAGAGGGCATCAGCAGTCCCAGCATTATTGACTCCTTGATCTCTGTAACAACTAGAGCTTCCTCTGCCTTGCTTTTCAGGTAACGCTGCAGATACATAAGAGGAGCATCTCTTGTGCCTACATTGTGTATGTATTTTTTCTAATGCCATAGTCATACATGGAGGTGGAGAACTGATCAGCATACTCCTCCAATAGCTCATCAACCTTCTTCTTTTGTTTAAAATTTAAGTCACTAATCGGGGTCAAAATAGTGCCATAGTGGGAGGCACCTCTAACAAAATATCACAAAGGTTTCTGAACCAGGGACACTGATATTCATGTTTGTGGTATTAGCCATAAATAGGCTATTAGGGTGTATGGCCCCACCGTGCGCTCCTAGGGTGTCAAGTTGGCCAGTAACACGGAAATAGAATTGGCGTAGGCAGGATAAAGAATGCTGGGGCAAGTTAAGATTTCTTTTATTAATATTCTATCGACTCCTTTTTATTTCTAAAAGGCTTACAGAAGCGATACACATGTATCCAGGTGTTAATTATGATCAGGGACCTTAAAAAAGTCATCTTAGGTTCTTGAGAATATAAGGACATCCATTCAGCTCCTTCAACCACACAAGTGAAATTTGCACGTGAGAACCCTAAACATAGTTCTAATTTGAAAAAAGTTATTGTCTGTCTCTAGTAAACAGGTGAGAGCCTTTGTGCGTTCCTTACAATCATTAGTAGTCTCAAATATTATGGGGACGCGTGTCCTAAGTAAGGTAAGAGCACATCAGTGTAGTGAATGATGGCATCATACTCCAACGAAATTGAGTTTCCAACAGTAATTTGTAGCTGGCATTGACAAGGGCCACCGCATGGTTATCTAATGTTATATTATTAAACTTGAAGGGAAGCCATAAATAGACAATAATAGTTCTCTTACATTGAGGCTAACGGTGCCATACTCCAAGAAGTAAAACAAGTCAGGGGTGATCTTAAGTTTATTACTCTTGAAAAAATGACGTTCACTGGATATTATTATCAAGATGGAAAGAATGGTAATTTTTAGACCTTCAGCACCAACTCAAGTAATCAGGATGTCAATCTGGGGCGGAAAAGTGGAGGAAATGGGTGACTTTTCAGAAGATAAGTAAGCGGTATTAATAATTTCTTGATCTGAAGTTGGTAACTATTTTCCTCAAGCATTTTAATAGGCAATCTTTTCCGGAACAATAATTCAGGTATAGGCATAGTAAAAGGATTTTAGGCACAAAGTGCCTCCTTCTTTATGCTGAACTCCCTTTTGCCAACAGTTCGCGTTCTGCCTCTTTTGTCTGTCACTTATAGCAGTCATTCTTCGTGTGATGGTGGCCTTTACAATAGGTCAGATAGGTATGCTCTTATCTTTGCTGCAATGGCTTATATGTGAGGTCTGATGCGGGCTTTTCAGAAACAGGGAATGTAACAAAGCAGCAGAAACTTCATTCAGGCCTACCTGATTTCTCAGACGCATATAAAAGTTTTCTTAAAACCTATCATATGAAGTTGAACTTCAAGCCAAGATTAGAGTGCAGATATGACAGCAGCAAAGGAATTATCTAGAGAAATATAATTAGTAGTAATTAATGACTGAGTGCTGGCACAGAATCATCTAGATAAATTCTCAGGGCTTTCCCCTTGTTTAGTAAAATCACCACGAAGGCTTGTTTCTGGTTTGAGAGGGTTTGATTACCAAAAAAATCATAAATAAAAGCGGCCTTGACTTGCGCCCAATTCGACGATCATGTAAATGAGGGGTCAAGATCTCTCTAGATTTCTCAAAGAGGCATGAGTGTATGTGGTTCACTTTCTTTCTGTAAATAACCTCCTCCATTGTACTTTTGTATGAAAGTAAAATAGATGCGATACCCTCTTGATCAGGGATGAATCTTATTTTTAAAACTGGGTTTAGAGGTAAAACTATAAGAGCAGAGAGTGTGTTATACCTGGCTTGGCAATAAGCTGGGCTCTTAGGAGACTATCTCTAAATACCAACTGGGGGCTCTTTACTCTAATTGTCTTCTTAGTTTATCCAGATCATCCTGTAGTTCATTACAGCATTGGTCAGGGGCGTCTATACTGTCTTCTGTTCCATCTGAGCCTTGAGAGCTAAAATCTTGACCTCACAGTTACTGATTTGTTTCCATATCTTGGTACAAGTTTGTTAAGCCAAATGAGATGCTTATCAGTGAGTTTTGTAAACTCATGTATGGCTTACAAATCATTGTCTAATGCATCTAAGTTAATGCTGGGGAAATTGAGCGACCATTGGAATGAATTCTGAGCCCCCGGGAAATTTATTCCAATTGGTAAGCAAAGCTTCAATCTTTGCTAATAACCTATCCAACCACATTTATCAGATTTTTTGTCACATGGATCAGTAGACCCAGGAGAGCCAGGTGGCCCTTCTGCTTTGTCCAAGCCATGGTGCTTTCTAGCCTAAGATCTCGGCGCCCATCAGAACCTTCAGTTCTGGTGAGACCTTGTGGCCCTTGGGCTCCAGTGTCTAGGGTAAGGTTCTATATTATTGTTGCAGACCTTTAATCAACGCCTCTACTTCGTTATGGCATCATATCAGAGCAGATTTCAGAGGCTTAATCTGACCTAAAGACTTGGAGGAGGTTTGTTGCGCATATCTACGTAATCTAGTAATTAAAACCTGCAACCAGGACTAAGTAAGTTATCTATGTAGCACAAAATCTCAGAAACCAATAAAGCAATATGATTTGGAAATTTTCAATGAGGCATCAATTATCCTAGAATGCCTCACAGTTATCTTGGATGAATGCCATGAGGCTTTATAAATTTAAATAAGGTCAAAGTGAAAGTTTTGAATTAATCCTAGATGGTGTAACATTCCTGATGATGCGGTCCCACAAGTTATTTGAGATGATGAAGAGTGGGATTCACAAATAAATGAAGGTAGAGTTTCACCTATTAGTCTACACGTTAGTGGCCAGGGTAGTGAAACCATAAGGTCTACACATATAAAAAGGTACTGTCATAGCTTAGAATAGACTGGATTGGCCATTGGTCAAATAGATTCCATCCAAGAGCGGTTGGAGGTACAGCTAGTGTTGTTAAACTGCACGCAACATCTATTTCAGTTGGAATGGGAATGCAGAACTCAAGTGGCCTGGAAGTTTCTTCTCTTAGGTTGTACAGATGGTTCTTCATATTAAGATGTGTTGATCCATCAGGTTATACTTCCAACCCCATTGGAGGGGAAGTTTTATTGCAGGTTTACTGTCCAAATTTAGTGATTGATGCCTTCACTTGTTATAACTTAAGATTTTATGGTGAGCACCAATATTAGCTTTACTAACAGGGTAAAGCCAAATATTAGGGCTTAAAGTTTCCTGAAGTGGTTTTTTAAGAATTCTAGCTTCCTTTGGGATGGCTTTGTAGCATAGTGGATTCTGAGAGGCGATGGCTAGACACTTTCTCCTCATTAGGTTTCATATATATAAAAACTTTCCAGGGTCATGGCCACTAACACTATGTCAAGACTATGCGAAAAAATGTAAAATATACACTAAATAAAACTAAGAAAGAATTCTAAACTACCATTATTTTGGTAAAGTTCTTTCATATTTATAGGGTGAGAGGGAATGTTGTGGCAGATTGAGTGTCTGGATCCTTCTTTAATCAGGATCTTTACTTCTCATCCAGTAAGAGGTTCTAGGAGTAGAAATATCCCTGCGTCCACATCCAGATTTTCAGGATCACATTGTTATGGGGCTCCCTAATTATGACTTTAAGATTTAAGATGGGTTTCGCCTAGGTTGTCAATGGATGGCCTCATCAGGATTTTGCCTTTTGACGATTCTTGAACCCTATTGATTAACTTTTGCCCAATTTGGGGTATAAACCTATTAATTGACAATTAACTTGAGTCAGGGAGGCTCAATACCATATTGGTTATTCAAACAGTTTAACGTTCTGATCTTTAATATGCTTGGATAGTTATCCATTATGTTTGCTGACATCCTGAATTTGTGAATCACACCCCTTTAAGTTCACGTCCTTTTTATCTAGGAACAACTGGATCTTTCTGTGCAATGGAAGCATTCAACAGCTGATTTACAGTTATTTCTCTAATAGGATAACCAAACCATTCAACAAAGCAGAAAATTTACCCTAAGGAACTTAGTTCAAAGGATTTTATCAATTTAAAACTTTTCTAGGGTTTTCTGAGCAAAAAGGGCTTGTTCTTCAGCTAATTGGCCGTAAATTTTCTTAGTAGTGATACATGGATTATAGTATGGGTTCAGGAATCTTTAGGTAAATTTATTTTATAAGCCACATCAGTGGTTGAAAACTCACCTTGTATAACCCAGAGTAAGAGGAACCAACTTATGGCACACAAAAGGGAAGGTGTAGCTCTTGCATTGATGAGAGCCATGTCACTTTTTTGTACATAAAAGGGTTAGAGCGGTTAATATCAGCGTTTAAATTTTGGTCCAGAACGGCATTGTTGAGATGTGTCTCTAAGAAAGAATTGTTTGATCGTATATTTTTTACTAGATTATCTGCGCATGGTACTACTCTATCAGGCTATCCATAAAACATCCTGGGATGTTGAACTCGCTTAGAAATAATAGGTCTTAATAGTGGAGGAATGAGTGAGATTATTGTACACGAATTGAGCAAGAGGGATCCAGGTGATCCAGGTGTCCTGTTGAGAAGGATTAACAGCATAGATATTTCTCAAGTGTTTGGTTGAACCTTTATGTTAGATCATTTGACCGTGGATGAGAATAAGAGGAGCGGCAAAGCTTGATTTCTAAGTTAGAAAGGAGGTGGTTCCAATATCTTAATATAAATTGGGGGCCGTGTTTTAGAAAAACTTTATTAGGTAAGCTGTTTCTTTAGAAGATCTCTTTGATAAACATATCAGCTGTTTTCATTGAGGTAGTGTGCGAAGTAAAAGTAAGTAATTATTCATACTTGTTGAGCTGGTACACAAACACCATAATTATATTAAACTTCTTTGACAGTGCAAACAGGAAATACTCCACGCTGATAGAAGAACAGTACCAAGAAGTATTTGGTGAAGTATCCACTTAGCCTGGGGCTTGGAACATGAAGGTTTTAGCCATTCACACGTCAAGCATACAGCGAGTCTTTCTACACCATAGTCTTCATCACATGCCTGTAATAGTCCGTCTGATTAATCTCATAGACTTCTCCACATTGGGATGTCCAGAAAAGGTATGGCCATTATAAGCCTTTAGGATTTTTTGCATTCCTATGTTATTCACGAAAACCTTCTCACGGTGCTTAATTTTATTTCCAATGGTAAAGCTCTTGTGCGCCTCATTTGTTAACCTTTGACTAATACATATTTGAGTTACTTTCCAAGTGTAGAGATACACAGTGCATTCAAAAAGTTCTGGGACTAACGTTTTAAAGACACAACTTTACAAATAATTAAACTTTCTTTTATCATAATTTGAACATACAACCTTTCCCTCTCTATACATATATATATTGCTAAAACAATTGTTAAAAGGTATGCACATAGTTCCTATTTTGTATAACCATGTTTAAACCAGCTGTCACATTCTTCTGAATTGTCAATACTTTATCAAAAGGATGAACCTTTTTAGTGCCACCTTCAGATTATAATTATCCACCCTATTCACCAGATCTGGCTCTGTCTGACTTCTTTCTGTTCTCTAATCTGAGGGTGGCACTGAAGATTTATCCTTTTGATAAAGTAGAGACAATTCAGAAGAATGTGACAGCTGGTTTAGACATGGTTATACAAAATAGGAACTATGTGCATACATTTTAACAATTGTTTTAGTAATATAAATATGTATAGAGAGGGAAAGGTTGTATGTTAATTTATGATAAAAGAAAGGTTACATATTTGTAAAGTTGTGTCTTTAGAACGTTAGTTTCAGAAATTTTTGAATGCATTGTGTACCTTGAATTCTGCACCCTCTTCATGGAGATGTAGATGTATTCCTTAGTCAAAGTGAAGATATTGTTTTATCATGTTCTTAGTATCGCACAAACATACTTCAGATTGAAATAAAGCTAGGTGGGAGTCACGGATGAGAAGATCTGAGATTAAATTAAAAGTTTTTTTCCTTGTACTCAATTGTGGTGTTGTATTAAATAACTTCATGGTGACATAGAACTTGGCGTTGGTTCATTTTGCAAGGGATTTTGTGTACTTTCAAGAAGCGGTTGTCTTTCCTTATGATAAAAGAATGTTGGGCATACAGAAGGTGGTGCTGCCATTTGTTAAGCGCAGCAATGATATTAAGGAGCTCCTTATGATAAACAAGGTATTTTGTCTCCATAGGAATCATCTTGCAGCTGAAAAAAACACAGGATGCTCTAAACCATTATCACCCTTTTGTAAGTAAATAGCATAAAAGTTAAAGGCGTCCATCTGAACAATAAAGAGAGTGATTGGGACGAGAATGGGCCAATACAGAGGCAGAGAGCATACTTTCCTTCATGTCTTGGAGATGCCTCATTTGCATCACTCCAAATGAAAGGTAACTGACCTGGTGATCTAGTTAGGGTAAGCTGGTGCCTCCTCGTGGAGCAACTGGGGAAAGCCCATGGAAACACTAGTGAGTAGCTAACATTAAAACCCAGAGAGGCACGTTGTCCATGTCATGTAATGGCCTGAAAGAAGTACGGGATGGTATTGATGACTGTGATGACCTGTTCTCACGGGTGTCTACCACCCCCTGAGGGGAGAATTTGGGCAGGAAGGGGTGTATGAACCAGGCATGGCGCCTGTCAAACGAACTCTCCACAAGGTGGGGTTGCACAGGTGCAGACCCCGGAAAAGGAAGGGGAAATCATGGTAGGCTGCACTTTGGTGAACCTTCTTACAATAAATGCCACGGTTTACTGAGTTGGCTTGAAGCTCAGCTAGCTGCCAGTTCGGTCAGCATGGGCCAGCTGGTGGTGAACGGATCATTCAAGAAAATACGGCAGATCTGAAAGGAATCCAAGTCTTCCTGGACAAAAAGGGGCCAGAGAGCACAACTCCGCTAAAAAAGCAGGTGAAAAAGGGGAGGGCTTCAACTTGCCCCCCTCAGGACCTTAAACCTGAGGGTCATCAGGTCTTGTCTCCCGCAAGAGGGATGGGGGGCATATCGCCTATCCTGGAAAGTGCAGAAGAGCCGCCCATTACTTAAACAGGGCGGCATATGTCAGTTTAAGGGTAGTGTGAGCTACACCCAATTGCTGTTGGCCCACATTTGGTGGTTCTTAGGTTCAAGCAGCCCTAATGTGGTGGGGGTAATACCCCAGGCCTTTATCCCACAAAGTTGCCTGCACTAGGAGCCCCTCGAGGCTTTTCTTAACTTAAAGGTAACTGACCTGTGAGATGGTTTGATGACGTAGCCGTGGGTGAAAGACCCTTTGAAAACTAACAATGTTTGTTAAATATACAGGAAATTTTGTACACTATTTTTTTCCGCAAAGAGACCATTATCTTATTGCTGAACAATTAAAAAGACAAGTAGCCATGTCATCTTTAAATAGAACGTTACCACTTAATTAAAAAGAGTCCTATAGGAACTCATATTTGGTGTGTCTTAATACTAGGTCGCCCCTGAAAATTATCTGACGAACGTTCTTAACATCCTGGGCGTACTCTTAATAATTTTCGGAATAAATGAGAATGTCATCCATGTACGTCAAGCAGCATTTCTCTATAAGGTCGCCTAGCAACTGGTTGGTCAAGTGTTAGAATATAGCAGGCGCATTGAGGAGGTCAAAAGGAATCACCTTGTATCAAAAGATGCTAGGTAAACCTAAAGGCGGTGTATAGTTGATGCTGAGGGTGTATTGGGATTTGGTGGAATGCATCAACTATGTAAGTTTGGAGAAGATTTTGCTGTTTGCAAAAAGGGTTATGATATTCTTCATAAGCGGCATGTGGTAAGTTATGGCTCAGTATTCATTTAGTCTCCAGAAATTAAACAGATGAAAAGGTCACCATTTGCTTTAAGAACAAGAATCTTAGGAGTTACCATCAAGGACTTGCAAGAGCCAAATGAAATTACACACAAGCATGCCTTTTACAAAAGTTTAGTGACTCTTTAGCTTAGGGCTAGAATGTTTACAGGGCACTATAGGGGGCTCTGAACCCTCCTTATACTTGAATAGAATGAGAATGGGCTAGAGGTAGACGATGATGAATGGACAGCATTATCAAAAGATTTATTCAAAGTGCTGGAGCTCTGATTGGAGGTTTATGGATGGAAGAAACTTCGTAATTACACCCATGATAGGCTCATGGTGGGCTTAGACAAAACTACAACACCGTGGGTCAGTTTCTTGCTGGGTCTGAGGTGACTAAAACATTTCACATTTCAAAATATGAAGAGCACCTATACCACCACCTCATGCCAAGTATATTTGAGCAAGGAAAGATCTTTAAGGAAAAAAACGCTCCTCAAACCTATGATGTGCTTGGTGAAGTGCAACCAGCTGTTGGAATTCATAACTACGTGAAGATTTAGAGAAGCGAGTTAGGGTTAAATCTCTACCAGATGATTCAGACAAGCCTATTCATATATTAAAAGAATGTTCAATGAAGATATTTTCTGCACCAGTATCCTCCAGTTCCTACCAGCTTTTATGGTAATTTAACTTTTAAGATACTTATACTGAGTGGTAATTGGATTATCAGGTAAGCCAAAGGATAGGCCCAATTTATTGAAGTCCCTGAAGCGTACAAGAGCTGGGTCTGAATTGTAAATTTTCTTTTCTTTAACAGTGCTACAAACCTCAGAAGTTCTCAGGAGTTGTTGGCAATCTCAGGTGCAGGTGAAGCAATCCTGAGGAAAGCGGAAATCACTTGGAGCAGTGGTGCCATGGTCATTTAGGCTAGGACTTGAGGATGTGACTTCTCTGGTATGAGCTAAAGATAGTTGGTACACGACCTGTGACGCCAGTTATAATTCTTTTTCTAACATGTCAGCAAGACTGGTAGCTGCAGTAGCCCTCAGTAACTCAGGACCAGGTTCTGTTAAAACATACAAGGAACTTATGTAAAAAATTAAGCAAACTGGGCCAAAGAGAAAAATTAGTGCATACTGATAACTGAGAAATTTCCTTGTTACAGGGATAGTAACATGGACCAGGCTGCATTAAGAAACTCTTCAGGGGTAGCATGTGGTGAATCAGATCGATGTACTAATCCAATGATAAAGATAAACCAGGCTGAATTGCTATAAGGCTTACTATCCATGAAGCTAAATTGATGGGAAAAGTAAGATGAGTGCTTTCTCTTGCTCATGTAAATGTTGAGAGATATTGACGGGGTGGTGGAAGCCTGCTTAGAGGCAAAGTTGTTCCAGAGCTTTGCAGATAATGTATCCTTAGTGGAGTTCATGGATGGGCAAGGGTTCCCTCAGGAATAGGTTGACATTGTGGGAGAGGTAGAAAGTAGGTGTAAAACAGCGGCTAAATTCCAGAATTTTAAAAGGAAATAGAATATTACCATCACAAAATGATGATAGTGTACCAGGCGGGGAGGTTTTAAGCCTTAAGGATTTGCTATACGTTCAAAAAATAAAAAACGAAGTTTAAAGAGATTTTAAGGTTACTAAGCTTCTATAAGGTGACATATAATTATTTAGGAAGGCAAGCCCCCGCGCAAGCTCAGTTAAAAGTCATTCAACACCAGATAGTGTCAGAGCCGCACAAAATTTAATTGATGAGTAGAGAGATTACTGGAAAGTGACAGGAAATTGCATAACAGGGGCAGATTAAAAGTGCCATGGTTCCAAAACTAGTGCCACGGCACCTGCAGCCATATTACTTGTGCCATAATTTTGTATTAGGCCAAAAACGCTGAGGTAATTATTAAGAGTTTTTTGTTTTACAATTATAAAAAGAAGCTAGCGAATATTAAAAGGGAGTACTTCTAATAAAAATTTTTAGTAAGGTAATTAATCGCTGATTGGGTGTTTTTTAGAAAACTTTCACCTACAAAAATTACTATGGATCAAACGCTAAGGGTAATACCTGAAGCTTTGCGATAACCTCAGCCAATCCTTTTTAATTTTGAGCAGTAATTTAGGGTCATTGTTTACATGACTGTTTGCCAATGTCCAATTTATTCAAATTCTGGAAGATTATATGCTTTCTTTTATTATGATACATCACGACAGCTTTTTGACTGTACTTAAACTCTTTAGGGTTTGACCCCAATTATTTTTATCAATAAAATTCCATTGGGAATGAGGCCCAATTTTCCTTATGCTGTAGAGATATAATTGCAATTTTATGTCTATGGAAAGTATGGATAGTGACATAGTAATGGCTTATAAAGGTGAGCGGGATGATCAACCCACATATGCCACAGGACCCACAATTTTCACTGTTGCCCTTATCTCAACCAAGTGGAATGTAAAAAGCGTTACACTCACAACAGCAAACCTAATAATTCAAATTTTATGGAGCGGCCATGTTGAACAATTGACCAAAAAAGTGGTGCTGCTCATGATGGACTCCAGCACAATGCCAAATTCATCCTGCTCAATAGATATTTTACAAATGAACAACTGGGAATTTTGTAATAATTATCTCCACATCTGACTCTAAAGTCTCCGTGGTTAAATTGTCATTTTGGAACGAAATGAGGAGTAACACCGTTCTAGTACCAACTATGAAATGTTTTCCTACATGTTACCAATTGCTGGCCCTAATGGCCCCAAATTGGCTCCCCTAGCATATACTTATATGTCCATCATGCCCACAGGATATATAAACAAGGGAAAGTTGTAAACAAGTACCCATACTTCTGATAGCATGAGACCTAGTGTCTATGCTATGTACATTATAAATAAACATGATAGAGCTTACTTCTCATTCACCATAAACATTATAGCAGAACATTAAAAGTGCCAGAGAATGCTCAGTAGAAATAAAAGCCACCAGCGATCACTGACCTCCAATTGGCACAATCACTCAACCTAGTGTTCAATATAAGATCACCGCCTTCTAAAATTTACCAAATGATATGGATTTCTTGTCATACCACCAACCCTTATTGTTCACCAGAGCAGAGCATAGATTTAACATTAAGTTCTCAGCTACCCCAGAACTCTTATACCTAATATTCTTAGGAGTGGGATGATGGTTTAAACAGACCATAAATATTGACTTCAAGAATAGCATAGCATTCATTTCTTGTCTGCTTACAAGCTGGGAAATATCCAATTTTTCAACACTTCTAAACTTTAAACATAGTGTCCTCCATGGTGGATTACTTATCTATAAGCATTACAAACTTCCTCCCAGAAATAATATATTTCTACAAAAAGATCTTTAATTCATGCAGTAGTAAACCAACTGTTAATATCTAGTCTGACTAACCATATGAACTTAAAACTCTTTATTATTATATATCTCTTAGTAAAGAATATAAAGAGGCTTACAATTAACATACTTTGTCACCACAAAAATGTCAATATTTAATATTAATTTACTATTGACTACATCACCTCAAAGCCTTCAATTTATGGTTTTTGTTAGCTATCATTAAAGCTTTGATCTCCACAAATCGCCTCTCTAAATATAAAAATGTATTAGTTTGACAACATAGCCATGGAAGTTTTGTATCATTTATATATTATCAACTTTCTTGCCCTTTCAACGGTGTAAAATATTTATTATTAGGTTTATTAATCCTTTTTGTCTTTTTTTCAGTTATAGTTATAATAGGCTGAAGGCTGATATTATATAATTATCCCAATGTAAAAGAATTACTGTCCCTGTCTCTCCCAATTTATATTCAACAGACTTAATATTAATAAGTGGTATTATGGTATCAAATATCTTGAACCAAAAGAAATGAGGGATAACTATCATATGAAGAAGGTACTTGTCGCAAAATCAACTGTGGGCTACGCTAGTGTGCCAAGCCAACCAGTATGAAGACTGGTTGGCCCTTTGCTGTTTCGCCCTCATAGGTGTACCAACCCCCTTGAATCTGCGTCCAGCCCACCAACACAGCAGATCAACGATTCCACCTTAGCCCCAGGGTCTGTAGTGTGCCCCAGCAAGTCCTTTCCACATCCTGGGCAGCCAAGGCACTCCTGTGCTGCACCCCGCAGGGTTGATGGCCAGTTGGCAGTGTCGTTGGTGGCTGGTTGGCCAGGTTCCCGCCTGTTCCTCACAGGGCTGAGGTATTGGAGCTGGCAGCGTCAGCCACTCCAGGTGCATCACCTCATGCAAACATCAGGGATCTCTAGTCCCTTTTTCTTCTAATATTGCTGACAAACAACTAATAACTAAAATTAAATGGGCGAAAGAGAGATCTTTATTTGGAGGGAATGAATGACTATTTATACTATAGGCTACTTTGCCTATTAAAACCCTTAGCTATTCAAGCCAAGACTTCTAATAAATCTTGGTCATTCATGGTAATGATCCCTCCCAATCCGCTCATCTGATCACCAAAATTATTAAATTAGGTCGATCCATCCTAGCATAAGTTGCCAGTCAATTGTATATAAATTTATTAATTAAATACATTTCAAGCACACTCAGCATAAGTTGCCGGTGCTCCATGTTAGTAGTAGAATTGTATTCAAATGCTTGGTAAGGGATTTTTTGGCTTTCCACTGAAAATCCCATCATGACCCACAAATGGTACATTGGTAGCAAATGAAGATTCCGCCAAATCTAAACCTGATTAATAATTAAATAACATTAAACAATATCAAAATAGGCAATTAGCTGCCAATCACGCCCAACAGACACCCCTATTTCTGATATTATCAGGGTCTAATTCATCTGGCTAATTTTCCGACAGTACTGTAATTTATGAAGGGTTTCTGGTCTGACAAGTAGCCCATTAAAATTTATCTACAACAAAGACTGCCAACCCATGAGCCCCCAGCTACTGTCATTATATGATACTATGATGTGTTTGTTGTGTTTAAATAAAACTCTTTTGCAATAAATAAGGTTTTACTTATGTTTTCTAGGATATTTGTCTTTATAAAAATTACCTTTTTATTAAGTGCAAACCAACCTGTGTAATTAGAATATGTTGCATAATTACTAGTTTCAAAAAATTGGTACTCCTTATAGTGTAAACTTTCTGCATCCTTGCACATCTACTTCTGAATGTGTGGCAGGTTCACTTGTACATTGAAGTGGCTGACCCAAGGCCAATAAATTGTATGCTAAAAACTCCATTATCTGTGTAACAAAGTATATTTCCGCATCAGCAAACCTTTGAATATCTTAGTAGCTTACATTTACTGAGCTACTAAGGTAGTAAATAATTATAAAATCCTCCGCTGCCTTGACGGTCTTGATCAAAATATGATGGGATCAGTAACTTCATTATTGCCCTCTACTAAAAGTGACTCCTTGCATATCCTAATCCAATCTGGAGGAATTAAATTAAAAATAAATTCTCACCTAATATCTTCTAACCAGAGCTCATTTAGACAAAGCAAAGTTTAAGGATGGAGCGCCGCCATTTACTAGCCTATTGACCTGAGTTTTTATAAATGAAGAATGGAACTTGTAGGGACCATCTAGTACTAAAAAAAGAATGGAACTTGTAAATGTAGACAAGGGCATGCCAGGAATCTTCTCTCAGACCCATATTTGAGTTCTTCAGATACTAAACTGAAATATATGAATCCAAAGGCGATGAGGTGCCATTTGCACCAAACTTGTCTATAGATCCCATTTAAAACACACTCTAGGTATTCATAAATCATATAAATACATCAAAAATGCCAGCTTAGGCCACATCAGCAACTGCTACTAGCGCCACTCCAGCGACTCCATCATGTGTTACCTCAGTGAATTCAGCTACTGTGAATTCGCCCCCTATCCTAAAAATAATTCTTGCTTGGCATATTTAAGGTTCCATATTCAAGAACATGAGCTTAATAATCTTATCATCAAGTTAACCTTATCAATCTGCACAAAATTGAAAAAGAAGGGGAACATAAACAAATTCATGCGACTGTTAAAATTAAGTTGAGAAAACAAGATGACCAAGACAAACTCACATATCAATTAACTTGTTGAAACGAGATGGCAAATAATTGGTAATGCCTAAGATTTGTGAAGCAAGAATCTCCTACAATAAAAAATGTTTTCAATGAGTAGGGAGGGGAAAAATTACTGATCTTATGAAAAGCAATATTCTTCATCATATCAGTTAAACAGGGTGAATAAAAATAGATCTCATTGACTTCTTTTACCATAAGGTCCACGTGTTATGTAGTGCCAAGGTTCTGAGTTGTTGTGATGCTTGGAGTGCTTTAATCCATGCCTGTAAAATTTATAAGGAATCTTATTGGGCCACGTTACTGGGTTTGAATGATGAAAACACCATAGCTCAATTAATAATCACCTTCATCTAAGCAACATGAATTTTGATACATTTGATACCAAAATTCAGTTAGTTTATGTCACCAAACTAGCACAGCCTCTTTAAAGGAATAGATTGTTTATAATTTTTGTCTACAAAATAAAACAATGTGGGAAAAATGGGCGGAACGTAAAAGTGATATTCTACTTCTGCCAATATTTTATTTGTCCTTTTTTAATGAACAAGATAGCGTTGCACGCCTTGCCATTGTCAGGGTAACACCTAGATTTAAGAGTATTACACATCTTGGTAGGGTTTAATAATGCATAGTGGGTGGTACTAATTGCCAGGGGCTTAAATGTACTAATTGATTTTTGAAGGAATATCTTAAGGATTAATTGAAAAGCAATTTGTATTAATAAATTACCAAATGCCACTATAACAAGCTAGAAGACTGTAATAAGTGCAACCATGGGTCTTACTGGGGCAACCCTCAAGTGTGAGAGAGGAAGGGAGGGCGACAAATCCTTTAAGGTTCACAGCTGAAAGTTATTATTCTAGTTGGATCAGATCATTTTTTAATATTTATAGAGTGGATAATGACCCATATGGGGCGGATCACCTAAAGTTAGGGTATCCAGCAGCTCCTGTGGCACAAACAGTGTATCAGCAGCTATTGTTACAGAGATAATAACCCTAATCTCGTGGAAGGTGAGGAGTGACGTTGGTTAAATGAATCAGAACGTCTTCTTGAAAATTTCTAGAATTATTTCATAGATTATGATGTGTATTGTCAGATAAACTTCAGGGACAATTAACAAAATGGTGCGGAAGATGGATATGACAAAGAATGTAAGGTAATGTTGGTTTATTAAACAAAGGTGAAGAAAGAAAAATTTGAAAACCTACTCTCAGAAGGGCGGTTGCCTATAGAGCATGAGGGGTAAGAGGTTCATATGGGATAAGGCATCCCAATATAGGATCTGGGACCCTGCGCACTAGGCAATTGGCTGAATGGGGAAGAATGGTGGGGGAGGTAATTTCAAAAAACAATGTAAAAATTCTGATGGTTCGTTGGGATACAATTCATAATTATCATTCTGACTTTGAATGAATTTTCTCTGGATTGGGGCCTCAGCATTGTTAGCTTTTCAATTTTTTGGTTTTAAATTTTTGATTATATAAATTTGACTATGAACAAACAAACTGGTAGTCAATCCATGATCTGTAATACTAAATGTGCACAAATTTCCCAAAACTATAGCTGAGGATACTTGGGAGCTAATTAAAAATTTTCATCTTGTAACTGAGACAAATGGCTTTAAGGCGAGATGAACTTTAAATTTCTTCCAGAGCCCTTCAACTCAACCACCTCCTTTCACACTCCTTCAATCATTTTTAACAGGGGTAGAAGAGTAAGGGAAGGCAGGGAGGGAGGATCTGTGGAGGCAGGGCAGTTACCCACCTCTCATCAACCACATGTGCAATTCACTGAGGTGCACCAGCGGAGCCATTAGAGGCTGGGGGTTTTATGCTTTGGAAAGGAAATTGATTCCTGTCTAGATGGAGGGGTGATACATCAAGTCTTACAGCCATCAAGTTAAGGAAGTTCAGGTTGCTTTTGTATCAAATTTGAATTAAGTAGTTATGAATAATTTTCTGGATATACCTCCGCAGCCATAGGAGAAATAATGCCTTAGTTATATATCTGAGCCAAGATAACCCTTACGCTATTTATGTGATAAATGGTTTTAACAATTACTACTCCAAGTGTACCTATACCAATATAAGTGTGAATTGAACTAAAGTTCAGCGATTGTAGAAAACTGTGAGCCAATCAATATAAGATATTTCTAATATTATGTATAAATAGGGATCACACAAGTTATTGACCATTTCAAGGAATAAAAATCGCGTATCACACAGTTATTACATCACTAGGAGCTTATAGCTCATTGCCACTGTGGTTTCATACCTTAATGGCGTCCACCCCAACTTTTACTTCACCACATTAAAATTACTTGGAACTATTTGCGACCTCTTTTACAAGGACACCTGGCTCAAAGCTGACTTTGAGGATGATACATTGTATGTATTGTACAAAAACTACCACTTTATTTCAACAAGAAGGAAGTCTGGTAAAAGCCTCACTTTCCTTATTTGTCAACCTTGTTCATAGAGATGGCATATTCCCACTAAGTTATCAAAAGGAAGCTGTCACTACATAGAAATTAAACTCAACTCTTAGAAAATGAAGATATTTCACCTTGAGATGAAAAGAGCTTTACTATTGTAACTGGCAACCAACACCAGTGAGAACTGATGAAATTTTAATACTTTTTGATGATTTGAATGGTATATTTCTCCCTTTAGCAACCATCCAAATTGGATTTCATTATAAAACTCGGTCCTATTTATCCTATTAATTGAGAAAATATGATGTTACTGACATTTTTCACATACCCATTCATATGAAGTAACATCAATTTATGGCATTTGTTAATGTGCTTCCAATAGTTGGTGTAGTAAAATGTAATGTTGATGAGCCCACCGTTTTGAGATAACCCTGCAAAATTACATTAAAATTTACAATTTAAGAAAAACCTTATAAACCCAATACCAATATTTTATGCGTTAATGGTAAAAACATCTGGTTTTGGAATAACAAGGTTTAAAAACACAACTTTTCATATTCATGGGAGAACTGTAATTTTTAATGAAATTCAAAGGTCTCACATAGACCTGGAACCTAAATGAAAAGATCCCTATAAGATACTAGAGAAAGCGGGTACCATTACATATACTCTAAAATCATCAATGATTGAACATTTAATATTGATTGCATACTAGGTTCTTTATTCAATTTCCTCTTTTCACTGGCCTGATAAACACTACTTCCATTACCAAGCTGCCTTGCTATTCTGAATTTTTGTTTCTTTATGTTTGGTCAAATATGAGGTGCACTAATATTATGTATGACCATTTAAAAGAACCAAAAATATTTTAATAATATTTATTTTCATTACAATTTGAAAAAGTTTAAATCAATATTACTCGCCGTTGCATCAATATCAGTCAATGTAGTCTACTATCAATTAGCTCACCTCAGCACTTCCAATCTATAGTATATATTAGGTATGACAATTCCTTTAAACCTCATGGTGCAACGCTTGAATTCCTAGTACATTTTTAGCATTAGTGGTGCCCAACCCAAAAGGGGGATCCGCCACACATCTTTATTTTAAATGGGCCAAACAAAGAAATTATTAGATTAAAAAAATCCTAATTTGGCACCTCAGCTAACAGCCTAGGAAGCCATATCAGAAGGTGAGGAAAATTTGGAGAAACTTTTGTCTGGCGCCCGCTTTAGCTGGCAGATCATGGCGGACAACATCGGGGTAGGAGCATCAGCAACATGTGGCACGAATTCCTAGTACATTGATTACCTCGCTCTGAGGTTAAAGTAATTTATATCATATATTATATTATCAACATACTTTCCCCTGTGCTGACATAAACTCATCTCTAATATGTTTATTTACATTATTGGCTATTGCCCAGTGTCTCAGTTGTAGTAGGCTGATTGCAATTATCATATATTACCCCGAGGCTAAAGAATTAGTGTCCTGTTTTTCTCTAGCATTATGCAACTGACCCAAAATTCCTATACTATATTATATTATCAGATATTTGCACCAACGGAAACGAGGGCTTTTGACTATATACTGAAGGAAATATCATTAAAGAAAGGAAGTTGAATATAGAATTAGCTAATTAAAACTTATCTACAATTAAGACTACTAACCTGAGAGCCCAAAGTAATGCCAAAACTCAATATTATATAATGTTTTAATTCTAGCTTAGATAAGAACTATTGCAATGAAAAAACTTTACTTTTGTTCATAAAATATCTCTTGTCATACAGATTACCTTTTATAAGTAGAATTGACCTGTGAAGATGGAATAATATACCTTAGCGCCAGTATCAACACCAACAGCTCACATCAAAGTTGGCCTTAACTTAATAATTGCTTTTTTTAACTTAGGTAAACTGACCAGGGTTGAAAAATACCGGTATATGTAATGGGATAGGGGGAAGGTAAAGTATAGAAAGATTAGGCACCCCAGAATAGACGAGCTACCCCTGTTGCCAGCTGGTACCGCCAGGTATAGGAGAGTTGAATGCCTTATTCTGAAGGGGTATCCCCTGTTATGGAGCAGGTGCAGAGGAAGGGGTCCGTATGTAGAAACCAGACTGGTAACCATGATTGAACAAGTTGTTGTTGCTTTGGCCTCATGTATCCAAAAGCCAGGCTTGAAGCGTCCCAGTAGGTGTAGGTGAAATCTGATGATTGTCCCACGGATGGTGGGCACGGTTACCTTAAAAGGCATCCAGTGCTATGGTGTGGATTGTCCAAATTGCAATGGCGACTATCAGGGAGCGGAGTGTGGGTTGTATTAACGTTTAAAGTTGGGGTGCAAGGAGGCTTCTGGAGATTGACAGCTCCTGGTCACTTTGGGTTATTAACAGATGCGCAACTTCCCGCCATATGTCTCTAGATGAGGGGCATGCTTCTAGGCGATGGTGTAGGGTACCATCCCCTTGACATACTGCACACGTTGCATGAAGGGAATTGGAGTATCTTCTGTTCTGTAGGTTCTCCTGAGGCAACGCCAGGTGTTAGCTCATACCCTTGTCTGGAGGATTGGATAATGCGTTAGCCTCCATATTGCCTTCTGTGTTGTGAAACTGTATGGGATGTCTAAAGTATCTAGGTAGTCAATTCTCACAATGAATGGGGTCACGTTGTGTGTGTCCCTATGGGGGTGGTCCTCTGGTTTCCTAAGCGTGAAGTGAGCTCTAGGCCTTCCCCCTCACTGACTAGTGCTTGCAAGAGTGACGGTCCACCCCATGTGCCAAATGGTGCGGAGGAGGCGTATAAAGTGAGGAGGGGTTTCATGTGGGTCCACTGCGTTGGGGCGGTTTGCAAGGTATGTGAGCAGGCTGGACGGGTTGTGTGGGTTGGATATTTTGAGCGCCTGTGCATAGTTGTCCCTCGCCGCTCTAGACCAGTGTCGTTGTAGGAGGTCTGGGGCTAGGACTTCCTTTATCCAGGTGACCAATATACGGTTGGAATGGACCTCAAAGTCTATTAGGCCATGCCTCCGCTGGAGTGTGGGCCAAAGAGTGTTTCCACCCATGCAGGTGGCCAGGACCTAGTCCACAACCGTCCCTGGATAAGTGCGTGGACTGAGGATATGAATCTAGGTGATAAGGAGGTTGCATGTGTGGGGAACCAAAATTGGGAGGATGAGTGAGTTGGCAACTGTTATTCACCCTTATAGTCCTGAGGATCTTCCCTCGAGGGAGGTGACGCAGTTGGATACCCTCTGTAGTAGATTGTTCTCAATTGTCTCATTGACATACCCCCCTGTTTCCAGCCATATCCCAAGGTGGCGGACATATTTGGTTGTAGGAGGTGATGCGAAGGGTAGGATGAGTGGGTTGTTCCTTCGTGGGGCTGTGAGGTTTGGGTGTTATGGCCCAGTTTTTTTGTATATTTTCCCAGGAGGATTATTTCTGTTTTCCTTTTGTTGAGCGACGCGTTACTTACAATGCAATATTCCTCTAGGGTGTGTTCCAGCTGTTGAGCATCATTGTTGTTGGCTATACCTGCCACACAGTCATCCGCAAAGGCCAGTATCTTTATTAATGGCTGACCTTGTGCGGTTATGCCCATGAGGCGTGAGTCTGCGATTTGAAGGAGTGGATCAAAACTGAAGTTATAAAGCAGTGGGCTGAGGGGGTCCCCTTGTTTGAGCCCTCTGCATGGTGTGATCTTGTTAGTTAGGAAGCCAGGGCTGCATACAGCCATAGATGCAGAATCTGTAAGGAGCATTGCCCAGTCAAAGAAACTGGGTGGGAGTTTAAAGGCGCTCAGGCATTCCTTAAGGTACGGCCAACTAACGCGGTTATATAACCTCTCTGATCTAGGAATACCAGGGCTTCAGTTGCTTTGGACTGACATATATTAGCGACAGAGTGTATGTTTATCCATATTGAACGCCCTGGTATGAACCCAAACTGTTTAGGTGACAGGACTTTGAAGGCTATATTGCCTAATCTGGTTGCTTAAATTTTGTGAGTAAATTCGTATCAGTGACAGATTCATACAATTGAGCGCCAGTTGGCCATATCCAGTTTATCGCCCTTTTTAAACAGGTTATGACATATGAGTCCTGGCCACCATCCAGGAGGCGTGTCTCTAGAAAGCACTGGTTCATTGATGCTATGAAGAGGGGGGCAATTTTTTTGAAGTTTTTTTGTAAAATTTATAGGGTATCCCCTCAGGCCCTGGGCATTTCCTACAAGGTGCACTGCAGACTGTGTCCCAGAGTTCCTCCTTCTTTATTAGGTTTAGGAGGTTATAGCCTGGCGGTGCACTTTGTATTCTGGTGGTGTGTATAATTTTTTTAAATTTTGGAGGTTGGTTGGGGTGTCACAATATAGTTTGGTGTAGTAACAATGTACTTCCACCTTGACCTCCGCTGGGTCAGTTGACACGGTGCCATCATCTTTTCGGACTTGTGTGCATGTGTGTTGGTTGCTGTGGGAGTGAAAATGGTGGAAGAAGTATGTCGAGCAGGCTTCACCTTCTTTTAATAACTTACCTTTTCTCATTACTTTGATTCTGTGCTGATGTTTGAAGATGAGGGCGTTTAAGCGGGTGAATATTTCTGACCATTTGTGCCCCCAGTTGGGACTATATCCAGACTTTGGGATGTTGAGCTCGAGGTGGTTCAATTCCTCTTTGTGCGCCTGATGTGACTGTGTTGGCGGTGTACTTACATGAATTAAATTAATGAGCTTTATTTATTAGTTCAGTTTTGAGATTTGCCCAAATTTTGATGGGGTCTGATACAAACTGGGTTATATATTCTGGGTTTGTGGCCTTGTGTTTGACCCAGTCAGATAATTTGGGCAATTTTATGTTTCCTGGGTGTAGTTTCCTCCAGGTCGACGCCTGTGTGGGAGTTCAAATTGGCGAGAGCTACACCAAAATGAGTCAGTAGTCAGAGAATTTGATCTTTTTTGTTGTGAGGTTGGAGATTTTTGAACGGTGTGTTTTTGGGGTGAGGATGTAGTCAATGCGGCTCATTGAGATGAGCGTTCCCTTGCATATGTTGGGGCGTGTCATGTGGGAAAGGAGTGGTGACCTGGGGGAGGGTATCATGTAGGCCAAGGGATGCCTTCATTGCACGAAATTCAACGTGCCCTGGTGGGTATCCATTGGGGTTAGGCATTGGTCCATTTTGGGGTTATCCCAGAATTTGAAGTCGCCCAAAAGGATGGTATCTGGGTGGAGGGTGAGTTTTGGGATGGCTTTGAGGAATTGTTTCTTCTCAGCTGCGGTGCACAGTGCATAGATACATAAAATTGAGATTGTGTCATCTTGCTTGTGATTATTGCTACCAGGACGCGGCCATTCAGATATTAAGAGGTGCTAGTGATTTTTGATTTTTTTATTATCTCAGATGATCACCCCACAGTGGGACGTCCATACTGATTGGGATGGTGAGACCCTGTCTGACCAGGATCTTTTCCCCCTGTATACAGTGGGTTTCTTGGATGGCCAAGACATCCAGGGGATTTTACAGGAAGTCCAACTTTTGCTTGGGATGCTTGAGCCCTGGTTCTCACGATGTTTAGCGTCCCTATTGACACTAAGGTGCCGGCGGCGCCTCAGGAGTGGCTGGGAGGGCCATCTGGCCCTAACCCACCATTCATTGCCTTGAACTTGCTCCGTGTCATTAGGCCAGTCCACTCTGAGTTGCTGTCCAATTCCTTACCTTGTGTTGATTTTGCGCGGGTTTTGCAGTTTTTAGGGTTTGCATAAGGTTTTTCTGCTCATGACTCCTGATGGTTTGGTGTGGTGCTCTGATTGGATTTTGTAGTTTCAGGGTTCTACTTTTTTTAAAGTAATAGATGGTCCCAACCCAAGGGGGATTCATCGATGTTTATTGAATTACGCCTGGGCTCCTAAGAGCCTGAGGCGAGGGAAGGGGAGGGAGGAGGCATCGAGAAAGGGAGGGGAGTTTGCGCTCCAGAGCCGTGCTGCAGTGACAACTGAGCGGGGGAGGGTTGACGACATAGTGCAGACCTTCAGGGCCATCTCAAAGTGTAACTGAAAGTGGGTGATCATGTGTGGAAGGGTCCACACCTGCTGGTCAAAGGCAGCACGAAGGAAGGAGTTATGGATGGTCCAGATGGCTGTGGCATAGGCGAGGACACGGAGGGTTCAGTGGCAACCAGGCAATGTCTGCTCGAACATGAGGTTTTGCACAGGGTGTCCAGACCAGGGCTGAGCATGGAGGAGCGCGCGGGCCTTTGGCCAAAATGCGGCGACACCTGGACAGGTGAAAAAGATGGAGGTGGGAGTCAATAGGCTCCACACAGCGGGGGCAGCTTCGGTGCTGGAAGGTAGGGCCAGTCCGGTCCCCTGTCCTGTATGAACAGTGGAGGACCCTCCATAAGGTGTTGGACACCTTTGCTGACAGGATGAGGTGATAGACGTCCTTCCACAATTCCTTAAGGTCAAATCTCACGGAGGGAGGGAGGAGCTCAAGGAGTCTTGGGCGGATGGGAGGACGATCTTGGGGGTTGAGGCGAGTTGTGACAACTTGACCATTGTGCACAATTGCATGGCGACGGGGGCTGAGGCCAGGGCCTTCCCTTCTGTATGGGAAGGCATGGTGGATCCGCGCGCCTACTCGTTTCAGGGCAAGGAGAGCCTGGTTCCAGTAGGGGGATGAGGATGGTTTTAGGCGATGGCCTGGGTGGTTTGTGAGCCACTCCCCTAATGAGGTCAGAGATGCTCTAGGAAGACCCAGAGCTGCTGACACTGACTGGAGGAGGGCGGGCGCCCATTGGGGCATGGGGGTCGCGTCCCAGCAGACAATCGGCCATAGTAACTTCAGGAAGATTGTGGTGGCGTAAGATCGCGTGTCCAGAAGCCCTAGGCCCCCTTCATTGCAGGGTCGAGCAATGGTTGAGAGGACCATTGGTGGATGGTTTGAGCCCCAGATCCAACAGCGGAGGAGTACATTGAGCCGCGTATAAAAGGCATCTGTGAATGGGCAGACGTGCGCTAGGAACCAGACTTTGGAGAGGAGGAACACATTGGCCATCAGAGATCGACCCTGGGGGTTATGTGCCGCCAGTTCCAGCTGGCAATCCTGGAGTTAACTGCTGCAAGGAGCAAGTCCTCATTGTCTTTTAGCGCAACTCCTTGTTGGTTGGTGAGAACGCCCAGGTGACGGAAAGTACCGCGCTCAGGTTCAATACCAAATGGTGGGGGGAAGGTGGGGGAGCCGACCTGTACAACTGCTGTCTTGGAGGTGTTGACCATGGCGTTGGACGCCTTGGTGTACCTCTCAATGGTCACAGCAGCGAGGGCAACATCCCCAGGGCAGCCAAATGCAATGGCAGTGTCATCTGCAAATGCCATGGTGCGTGTGGGGGCTTTACCTAGGACCAGAATCCCTGTTAGCTTGTCTGTAAGGAGGCCAAGAGGGGGTCAAGGGTGATGTTAAAAAGGATAGGGCTCAGGGGGTCCCCTTGCCGGAGACCTTGTCCAACTGGTACTGCCACTGTAAAACCCATTGGCGCCAGGACTCTGGTGTGGAGCTGGTCATAGAGCGCTGATATCCAGCGCCTAGGCTGCGGGTGGGAGATGGAAGCGGGCCAGGGAAGCATCAATATACTTCCAGGCTACCTGATCATATGCTTTCTCCATATCCAGGAGAGCCACAAAGCCATTCACCTTACGAGAGTTAGCAGTCAAAGTCACGTGAAGGTCATTATAGTTGTCCCATAATGAACTCCCCGGAATAAAACCGTGTTGGGATGGGGAGAGGCGAGGTGACACCCATTTGGTGATGCGGTTAGCCAGAAGCTTCGTGAAGAGCTTGTGGTCTGTGTTGATCAACGCTATGGGGTGCCAGTTCGCCAGGTTCTCACGGTCTGACTTCTTGTGAATGAGGGTCATGATTGAGCCTCTGGACTCGGGGAGGACCTCGCCATTCACCAAGAGTGCAGCGAAGAGGTCGCGGAGGGTTCTGGCTATCACTGCAGGTTCCAGAAGGTACACCTCAAAGGGTATTCCGTCTGGGCCTGGGGCTTTAAGCCGTGGTGATTTCAGAAGGGTTTCCATCACTCCTGGATGGAAATAGGCGCCAGTAGAGCCTCATCAGCCCGTGGGTCAATGGGAGGCTCTGGAGCCCGCCACAGGAAGTCTTGGATGTCCGATGGGTCCACCTGGGTGGCATGGAAGAGGCTGGAGTAGAAGCGGTGTAGTTCCTGCGTGATTTTCTCCTTATCTGAAGTGGTTGTAGTGCCAATCTTCAGTGCAGTAATATCCTGCGCTGTTGACCGGGCTTTCTGTTTCTGAAAGAAGAAGCGGGTGGGGCGTTCCCATTGAGCATAGTAACGAGATGTTGTAAAGTTTGCTGCCCGTTCTTCCGGCAGTGTGAGCTCCAAGCGGAGTGCTTCCTGCGCCGCTTCCCAGTCTTCCAACCATCTGGGAGAGGGCGAAGGCTGGCAGTTTCGCTCTAGATGTCTGAATCTGGCTTCCGCCCTTTTGACTCTGGAGCGAGCTGCAGTCATCTGGGCTTTGGCACAGTTGTAAGCAACGCGGGTGATGCCCTCCTTGGTCACCGCCCATTTAGCCTTGTGGTCAAGCAGGTGGGGTGGGGGGAGGTGAGAGTCTCCAGGATGGTCATAGACAGCTTCTCCTTAGTGAAGGGGTTGTTGAGAAGAGCTGGGGCAACCCTAGGCCAGAACCTACGCGACGGTCTAAGTGTGGTGGTGAGGACAACGGTGAGTGACCTGTGATCACTCAGATGGTTGTCACGAGAGATGGGAGAGGAGACGCGGCCAATTAGCAGGGGGCCAATCAGTGCCATATCTATGCGTGACGCGAACTGGAAAGCTCCTCCATCATGCTGGATCCTAGTCATGCAATCTAGGCCAGACGCGGAGGGTGGAAGCGCATCTATAAAGCCACTCAGGCGAAGGAAATCCTGGAGGCGACTTGATCCAGGGCGTTCCTTTGCTGCAGGGGGGTAAGAGTCACGGACGCGACTTATGGTTGTGTTGAAATCTCCTAAGAGGACTGTATTCCGTGGGAGATTGAGTTGGAGGAGCTCTTCCAAGAGCCGGTTTTGCTCCTGACCTGCATTAGGCAGGTAGATGCTTGCAGCGAAGAAGGAGAAGTCAAGAGTGGTGAGTTTGGCCAGTATGAGGCGGCCACCTAGATATTGTGAAAAAGAATGGGTTTTAACCCGAGGATTCAAAACAATAAGGGCGGCATGGTTTGTCCAGAAGGAGTTGCCTCCAAACTGTTCATTCCATGCAGATTGTTCGTGGGGGAGGATATGGGGCTCCTGGACAGCAGCGATGTCAATTTGTGCTGACCTGAAGTTGCGGAGGAGGCGGGCTCTCCTCTTAAAGTCCCGCAACCCATTTGCGTTAATGGATTGCAGGGCCAGGGTGCTGCCATGGGGACTCATAGCTGTTCCCCTCCATGTCCTGGGGGGTTGCCAGCGCTTAAACCTGCTGGTGTGAGGCGGCTAGTTTTGAGTCCTTTAGCTTGACTATTAGCTGCAATCCGTGAGGAGCGTCGAGGGTTCTGAGGGGAAGGAGAGGGTGGGGGGCGGAGGACCCAGTAAGCCAGCCTAGGATGCTGCCCCGCTCCGTTGCAGGGGAAGGACCTGAGGGTGCTCAATGGTGACCTCCGCGGTGTCCCCATTTGATGAGTCTGAGTCCATATTCACTTTCTCCAACACTGCAAAGGATCCGCGCGAAATGGACTGTGGGGTTGGGGTAGGACTCTTGAGGTGGCACTTCTACCGCAGGCCGCGGGTTGCCAGTCCATAGTGGTGGGCATAGCTCCATTGGGAGCTGAGGGTCGATGCGATAAATCGCTGGTGGAGGTTGGTGGGGGTACCGCGGAGCCCTGAGTGGGGGTGGCTGATGAGGGGCACCCTGTGGGAGATGCCTTGCGCTTGGTGAGAGAGGGAGTTGACTCTGGGAGATTGGAGGGGGTGCCCACTGAAAGGGGGCATGAGCGCGAAGGTATCCCATACCAATAGAGGGGTTAGCTGTTTTAAATTGCTAGGCGTAAGGCCTCAGGGGACGGGTCTTGAACGGGAACCCATTGTGTGGGTTGTGGAATTGCTGCTGCAGCCACGTGGGATCATTTTTGGCCTGGTTTAGGCCCCTGGGTGGTGGCTAAGAGGGCTTGTTTTCGAGCTGTGCAGCCACTATACAAGTGTCCAAGGGCGTTACACCATAAACACCAGGTGCGCGCCTGATCAGGGTCGACAAAAAAGATCTCAGGGCATGCCTCAACTACCGCCACACGAGGAATAACCTCAATGTTGTGGGATACAGTGGGGGAGGGGATGAACGACGCCCTAGCAGTGCGAGCTCTTTGAGTGGGAGCATAGTAAGAGGGGACGCTAAAGTCCACTGAAAGAACAGACCCAAACTCCATTAAACCACGATGGAGTGCCAGTTTAAGAGACTCAGGATCAACAGCCGTTGGTAGGTTGGGAAAAGTAACCCATGAAATTTTCTCCAGGTGAGAGCGTGTGCGGGAGATGTGAAGAGATCCGCGTGGAATAATGACCTGGAGGGTGGCAGAATGGTCAGCAAGGGCAGCTTCAGTGAAGCCTACATCGATGTAGTGGCCCTCCACTGATTCATGGATGGTGGTGTTAATTGGGAATGTCTCTGCAATCACTGCAAAGTATGAAAAGTAATCCTCTGTATAGAATTCAACAGGGTTATGCCCATAATAAAGGCGAATTGTGTGGGAGAGGGTTGAGCGAGGTAGAGCTTTTTGCGCTCTAGTTTCGGCCCATTTATTCTTAACATCAGCAATAAATGCCACTTCAAGGGGATCAGCTTTGGGTAGCGTTGGTGCCAGAGGTTTTTGCCACGCCCCAGTGGCTCCTTTGGTACGTTTGTGTTTGTTTTGGGCTGCAATTGCGGGTTGAGTGTGAGCTGGTGGTTTGGACAAATTTGCAGAGTTCCCTTGTTGCTGGAATGTTACAGCAGTTGCTGGCGTCATATTAAATTGAGGGGCGGTTTGTTGGGCCTCGCTAAATTGGGGAGGCCCATCCAGATTGGAATTAGCTCCAGCCAATTGGGAGGAGGGCGATGTTTCATCACCATCCCAATCTATTTGGGTAAATTCAGCCCGAGTATTTGCTGTGATTTCGTGGGCAAAACTCACTGGCTGATTGGTGAATTTGTCGTTTTCAGCATATGAAGATAAAGTGCCGATTTGAGAATTGCCGATTATGGGGTTTAAATGGGACGGGTGAGATTGGAACTGGTGTGAAGTTCCAAAATCCGAACCATTTGAAACATATTGGGAAGATTAGATTGTCCCAATTTGGTGCTTAGTGAACCAGAATGTGCGGCTAATCCAACCTTACATATAAGGGTTTGGGGGCCAGGTAGCTGGGTATCGCCCCTCATGGAGGGAGCCAGAAACACGGCGTCAGCAATAATAGATGGGGCTGAATTAGCTGACACAATGGGGGAGGTGAATGCCTGGATGGGCTGAGTTGCATTCATCTGAGCAGACGCCATTAAAACAGCGTGGGTGATGGCCTCCTTGGTTGGAGGGGGCCCAGCGGGTTGGTGGGAGGCACCGCACACAGAGCTGTTAGGCGTGCAGGTTGCAGAAGTGCGATCAGGTGAACTGGCGCTAGTTGAAGTAGCTCCGAGTTGGGGGGTGGTGCCTGCTTTCATGGCTGCTGCTTGAGAGCGGGTGATTCTGGTTGACCCTGAGGTGGGTAACCGAGGGTTGCTTCGTTTGGGGTGGTGCTGGCTCGTTTGGCATAGCCTTCGGGTTCTTTTGCGGGGTTTCCCGCCATATTTGCTAATAATTTTCGTAAATCTCTTTAGCGGAGCTAAATTTCAGGCTGAATTGATTTTCGAAAAGTGATGCTTAGCAGAAAGAGATTCAGGGCTCTACTTTGAAGAATTGGATCCCGCATTTTCATCCATAGTGAATCTGAATTTTTTTGCTAAGTTTGCTTGATTGAAAACACTTGGTGATTTTTTTGAATTGTTGAGAAAATTTTCAGCTTGGACATTCTGCTTTGATTGGGTGGCTTAGTTAATTTCTTCCATGGCCTCCTCAGCTTGGGCATTTTTTTCTAATTGGTTGGCTTGGTTGATTTCCTCTATGTCCTCCTGAATCTGAGTGGGGGCAATGGAGGAGGTCACAAGTGATGCATCCTTGGACGCTTCCCACTTGTGGTCATTCTGCACCTGTTTGCATAGTTTGTTTGATACTAGGTCTATGAGGATTTAGTGCCCATCCTCTCCCCAGAGGAAGGGGTGTTTAGCATCACTCTTTTTGCCAATGGTTTCTTCATCTTTGTCCATGGTGTTGTCACAGAAGTCTGGGGCCAAGATGCCCTCCTTCACGGGGCATGCATGTTCCTTGTGCCCCAATGCGGTGCAGTGGTTGCAGATAGGCTGTGCACGTTCCAGTGTGACGCAGAATGGCTTTTACACTCCCCCATCTGGGAGGTGAAGTGATGCTGTGCATGGGACTTTTTGAGGTCCGCGGCCACATTGAGGACTGTGTTGATCACAGCAATTGCCTTTCATGTGCACAAGTTTGTCATCTGGTGGAATTGGTTTGATTGGAATTGCTTAATTTCTCCATAGTTTTGGAGTCCAATTTGGAGCTCCTCCTCGATTAGCTTGTGGGGAAGGTTAATATGGGAGCGAGTCAAAGGAGATGAACAAAGTGTCTACTTTGTTCCATCTGGTGCGCGCAGTGCACAAAATTTGTTTGCCCTCAGGGAGGGCAATTTCAATGCATACTTTTATGGTTGCGTCTGCATCTTCTTCAGTTTCAAAGCTTATATTGATCCAGCCATGGTGGAAGGTATGGGTGGTAATGTACACCGCGTGGGGGAAAAGGGAGGCCTGTGCCTTGCTCACTTTCTCCCAAACAGTTGATGACTTGACCCCTAGGAAAAGTCAGAGCCCGTGCTCCACCTTTGATAGGGGTTAGGCGTATTGATTTTCATATATTAGTTTGCTTTGTGGTAAACTCCACAAAACCAGATGGTGTCTGAGTTTGTGTTTCTTAGTGGCATTGGCTACCGGTCCCCCTCCAGGGCGTTTCTTGCCCTTTGGCGCACCATTTTTTCTATTGCCTGATATGGCTTTCGACCAGAGTAAAGGGATTTTGAAATCGCCCATCTCATCTGTGTGATTATCAAAAATTTCTGTTCAAATCAAAATTATAGTAACTAATGTTATCGTCACGGGAAAGAAAAGCTCCTTAATAATTACTTTTGACCTGATAAAAATCTACTGTCTCTAGTATCCCTCACCATGGTAGAAGATGGTCTCTGAAATCATGATCAGACATACTTGCAAATTGCCTGGGTGATGAAAAACTTTTTTGCTTCATTTCCAGTGTGTTCAAACAAAAACCTGATGGTACACTCCAACCTTGTATGGGTATGGTCATGTTATTAGTATTGCCATCCTGGGCCCTTAACACTCTCATTAGAGGATTGCATAGCACATACATGGGCAATTATCAAATTTTTAACTAGAACTGGTAAATAGTCTTATAGATTACAGTAAAAGAGGGCCAAGAGTGGTTGAAAGTAAAATGCATCAAAGACAGCATATTGCAATCTAAGGTCATACTAATTAGCTCAAAAAGTGCTAGCTACGTTCCAATGATATATGTCACGATTCCAACATAACTGTATAATAAGTCCTAAGTCATTACAGCGGAATGGGTAGAAATCGCTGAGCCTGAAATGAGTCACATCTATTTGAGTGCTTAGGATGAGGCGATATTGGGTGAAAGGATAATATTGTATCACCTCCAAATCAGGCAATAATGTAATGTTGACGAATGTCAGATAATGAGATGTCAACGTATGATGGATGTTGAGTGGATCACCTCAAATTAAGGCGATCATGAATTTAATAATCAAAGGACCCTTCTGGAACTAATGAGAATATGGCAGAATGAATAGTCTAAGCAAAAATGGTTTTGACCAAAGTCGCTGAGATATAAGTGAGAAGAGTAGATTGAAAGGGGAGGTTGTTAGTAGAAGAGGGTGAGCGGACCAGGAAAGATCTGCTAAAAGTAACAAATTAGGTAAACCAAGTGTCATTGGGGAAATTGCTCCATTTTTACTGTAAGTTTATTTTGTTGGTTCGAAGATGAAGATCTTCAATCATAGATCCTATAGATCAGTTGCTTAACCCTGTGCAAAACCCCTCGGCGTATCTCTGCAATACCACCAAATTTATAATAGTGGTGCTCACTACTGGGGGTCTATTGATCAATTATAAATAAATAAAAATCTTTAGTCGACAACCATGGCTCATCTAGCTTGCTTTAACTGAGGATCTTCATGAGACGCTGCACCTGTTGAATATGCAGAACTCAAACATCCCTTGTACGCTTTACTCAAAAGGCAGAATGAGCTTCTTCATGAGTTTTGTAGTGTTAAACTGCCTCCATTTTATTGCAATGGGACTACTCATGGGTCTTTAAATTATTTGAGTTTGCAAAGGAAGGTGCTTTAGATTGGTAGAAAATGAATTTTTAAAATTCACCTTGGATGTTGAAAGCGCTGATCAAGTTACTTGGTACCTTCCAAACAGTTCCTTTACAGCCAGCAGGTGATGGATAGGGTGCTGTGGTTTTTTGGGAGTACTGCAAAGATGTTACAGCGGAAGGCAGACTTCTTGACCATTAGTTTTCAGTATAATGAGACCCTCACTGCATTTGGTGATTGATTCATGGCAGAAGCTCACATGTTAATTGGGGCAGGGAATTTATCCGAATCTGATGTGTGAATTGTAATGACTTTGCAGTAAAGCCATACTATGAACTTTACAATGTGATGGCTCCATATTTAGAGGACAACATGCCCTTGCTTAAAATCGTTTGGATTTTGCACCGTCTATCCGCTATCTTTCCTCCCACCCAATACAGAATTTAAACCTACCACATCCATTGCTAAACTTTCTTATTCAGAGAAATTACCCCGCCCTGTTTAGAGTCCATCTGTTAATCCCTCAGCCTTATTATTACTACGTTCCTTGCCCTCAACTGAGTTGCCATCATCGGTTCACCAATTGGGTTGGACCTGTTTATGCTGATCAACACCAGTTTAACTTTTTGCATGAGCCATCTTACAACAATCAAGGACGCAGAATTTATGGGTTCAATTGTTATGAATGCAGTCGGCTGTGCACCTGGTACAAGGTAGCCTCAACCGTCAGTTCCATCACATACAGCAGTATCAGTACTATCAGGAAAAAGTTATAGCGGAGTAGACAGGACTCTCTACATCCGCTATTACAATCTCAAATGTCCCACCTGAACCTATCCTCATACATGCAGGTGAGGTCCCTCAGTACAATGACGCATTCCTATACCAGCAGCCAGTTAGAGGGGTGAATGTATTGACATGAGTGCAAATTAAGGACTTGGTGGATGAAGGACCCAAGGAGCACCCAAATCCTTATGCCTGTCAAATGTTTGACCAAATTTCTACAAATGAGCCAGATCCTTCCTCTGATGCGCCTATCTAAAATGGGGTGAACGCCGCCCTCTCTGTGGACGCTATTGTTATTGATTACCCTGAAGTTGGGGAGGGTATGATGAGCTTTCTGGGGAGAAGAGATCCGTTAAGTACACGTTGTAAACAATCAGAATTTATCCTACTCTGAGTGTACATACTGTGACACTGCCATAGCAAAAACCTGTGTCTGCACTATCATTGATATGTGCGCCCCAGTTAACATTGTTTCCACCATGTTGGTGGCGAAGTTGACATTAAATCCTGATGTAGAACATTGGATGGTATATGGGACCGCTGGAGCAGACAGCACGATTTATGATGGAACGTTTAGCGCACTACCCTTACATTTTGGGTCAATTGTCATTGATTGGCATTGTAGCTCCAGCAATAGTGCTGTAAAACAATAATAATGACCTGCTGATTGGAACTGCTTTTATGAAACTCTTCAGAGCTGTTGTTGATATGATGGCAGAAACCTTCGAAATTCTGGGGCAGAGGATCCCATTTACTTCACCTCCAGTGGAGTGCCGAAGGATTGGTGCACATGGGTCATATCAACCTGCCATAAAGTGTCAGGGTGATTCCAGTTTTCTACCATCAATTAAAGGGCAATACTAGGGCCCTTCCCCAACAGATATAAGAATACCAAGATCTGCCTATCAGAGCAGCTGAGCCGATGTCCATCCACTCCAGTCACCAAGTAGTAAGCACCAAATTGGTGATAGAAGTGCCTGATGGACTCTATGGGGAAGTTATTGGTCCTTATCAGCAATTGCGGCTTGAGCCACATGTGGCTCCAGGCATAATACTTCTGGGCCATGAGGAGATCAAGGTTTTGTTATCAATTCTACAGAATGATCCTATGCAAATCCGCCAGCATTAAATAGTGGCGTATTTGCACTTAACCTCACTAAGGAGGTTCTTCAAGTTCACAGGTTTGGGTTGCTGAATAATTTGGTCTAACCGTCAAGTCACAGCCCTTTGTGATGATGGTGGCTTCACATGAAGACTAAGTCATTCTAATGGAAGAATAGAAGGATCAAACATTATCTTTATTTGAAAATTTTAAGGAGATTTTTGCTGTTGATGACCACGACTTATGGTGTGCTCAGGGAGTGGTCCATCAATTGGACACTGGGGATCATCCCCCATCAGGTCATGACTGATACGCCGATTGAGAGCAGTTGAGAAAATAACCAAGTAGATTGAAAAGCTGCTCAAACAAGGGATGCCTAAACCTTCAAAGAGTCTGTGTGTTTAACTCAATCTTATTGTAAAAAAGAAGGATGGCACCAACTGTGTAGTGATTGACTACCAGAAGCTAAACAGCATCACCAAGAAGAACTCATACCCTTTTCCTAAGTTTGATGATGCACTGGATTGGTTAAGCAGAGCCCGTTACTTCTTGACGATGGACTTGATATCAGGCTACTGGCAAATCAAGTTGCCTGTGGTGGAACAGGAGAAATGCGCCATTATTACGTCCAAGGGGCTTTTCCAACAGACCCATATGCCACAAGGGTTGTGTAATGCCCCGGCTATGTTCCAATGGGCCATGGATACCATTCTTGGCGACCTGAAGCTGTCATGTGTCCTCATGTACCTTGATGACATCAATGTATTCTCTCGCACATTTTCCTAGCACCTTACCCGTTTGGAGGAGTAATTCCGCCGGTTGGCTGAGGCCAAAATTAAGATCAAGCCCCGGAAATGCCACTTTTTCAAGGATCAGCTGGAGTACATTAGGTTATCAGTAGATGCTACAGGGATAAAACCTCAACCTGACATGGTGGAGGCTATCTAAAAGATGACTACGCCCACAAGTAAACAATACATTCAGTATTTTTGGGGATGGTCAGTAACTACCTGTTCTTCATCCCTAACTTCAGCTGTATTGGAAGACCTTAGTTTGATTTATTAAAAGAAGGATGCTGAATTCAAATGGATAAAACATCAATGTTCCTTTGATACACTTTGGATGGCATTAATCATTGCGCCAGTTCTGCACTACCCTAATTTCAATAAGGAATTTATTGTGCAGACATATGCATCCCTTTCTGCCGTTGGGGCGGTCCTAACCCAAAAAGATGATGAGGGGGAGGAGCGCCCCGTTGCATACTGCAGTTGGAGCCTGAAATGCCATGAACATTAAAATAACGTGACCAAGCAGGAGCTCTTAGCGGTGATCTATGAATATAAACAATCTAGAGTATATTTTCATGGTTTGAAATTTAAAGTCATTTCGGATCATGCTTCTTTATGCTGGTTGCAGAAACTCAAGAAGCCTGAAGGGCATCTAGACCGGTGGGTCAAAATACTGCAGGCTTTTGACTCCAAGGTCCATCACCAACCAGGAGCAAAACACTAGAACGCTTATTGATTATTGAGACTACCAACAATTGCAGTTACAGCGGATCTGAGCGACATAAGGTACAACAAGATGCTCAGTGATAATTACAATGATGAGCTGCTGCAAGTCATAAAGGCATTAAATGAGATGAAAGCTAATACGTTTCTGTGGAACGGGGAGTTGTGCAAACAGATTGGCATTTTGACATTGAACTTACCGCGACCCTTGGCACGGCCTAACTTTATAATTAGTATACATAGGGCAGTCAGACATGTTGGCATGCGCAAGACGTTGGAATTGTTGTTCCCTCACTATTATTAGGAAAGCATGAACTTTGACGTGTTGAAAACAAAATTTTGCTGCCATCAGTGTCAAGTGGAAAAGCAGTTCAATTAGAAAACTTCATACCGATTAGTCAAACCACATTTTGCTTGGCATACAGTTTCCCTTGATATCGTTGGCCCTCTGCCAATGGGAGCTAACCAATACAAATATATTCTGGTGTTAATTGACCACTTGACCAGGTGGGTTGAGGCACAGGCAATACAGGACCTGGGGCAGTCACAGTGGCCAAGTTTGTAATGGGATGTATTATTTAGTTACATGGCTGCCCTCAGTTCCTCCTTACTGATAAAGGAACTAATTTCACTTCCTACATCTTCCTAAAGCTAAATACTCTAATGGCCATCCATGGTGTTCTAACCACCCCATACCACCCCAAGTCTAATGGAATGGTTGAGTAGATTAATGGGACTTTAATAAACATACTCCATAAATTAGCAGTGGATCAACCCTCAGATTGTAGTTCCCTTCTTTCTACTGCTGTCTTCGCCTATAGGATTTTCTACCATTCCGCCTTGGGGAAGAGCCCTTTTCAATTACTGTATGGACCTCCCAACTATTCCAGTGCTTCTATATGCCTGTGTAGAAGATACTGGAGGAATGGATCCTTAACATTATTTAACAATCCTAGCCAACATGCTAATCAAATTGTAAATTGAAGCAATCTTGTCAAGCTTGTCCAAGAAGATCAAGAATCAAGCTGCCAATCAGGTATAGCATAGTGGGTTAGCTCAGTTCAAAGATGGGGACATGGTTTTATTCCATGACTAACATGGTTCAGGATGGTGCACAAGTTGTCCAGTATTAAATTGGGCCTTTTGAAGTTATTATGAAAACAGGTGTTGACGCCTACACTATCAAGGACCCCGCAAGTGGATGGATCACTAACCAAGTGCATGTGAAGTTCCTCTGTGCATATAAACAATAGATTACTTATTGTCCAGTCAAGGGGGTTTATTCAAGAGTCCAATATGACTGGAAGATAAGCCCTAAATCATTATAGCGGAATGGGTAGAATCTGCCAAGCCTGATTATAAATCAAGCTTACTTGAGCGCCTTAGGATGAGGAAATATTGGGTGAAAAAATAAAATTGTATCACCTCTGAATTAGGAGATAAGGTAATGTCAAAAAATGTCAAATAATGAGATGTGACGTACAGTGGATGTTGAGTGGATCGCCTCAAATTGAGGCGATTATGTGTTTAATAAATAATGAACCCTGCGTGAACCAATGAGAATATGACATAATGAATAGTCTAAAAAATTGGTTGGTATTGACCAAAGTCGCTGAGATATAAGCGAGAAGAGTAGATTGAAAAGGGAGGTTGTTAGTAGAAGAGGGTGAGCAGACTAGGAAGGATCTGCTGAAAGTAATAAATGCAATAAATCAAGTGTCATTTTGATAATTGCTCCATATTTAAGAAATATTTATCTTGTTGGTTCAAATAGATGAAGATCTTCATATCATAGGTCTTATTGCTCAGTGGGCTTAACCCTGTGCAAAGCCCCTCGGCATATCTCTGCCATACCGCCAGACTTATACTACCATATAGACCATGATTTTGGAGACATGAAGTACGCATTTATGACATATGTTAATGATATTATTTAAATTTAAATTTAAATTTATTGTGGGGAAGGCCGACCATGGGACGGACACTTCCGAATATGCCTCAGATGAGACAAAACTCAGTACCAGGTGAGGCACCCCAGAGAAGCGATGCTATCTCTTGTTGCCAGCGGGAATGCCACTTATGGGAAGGGGGATGGAACGTGTGTAGGGGGCGTAGCCACTATTGAGCACGTGTGGAGGAAGGGGTCTGATTTGATGAACCAGACTGGGAACCAGGAGGAGACCAGCTGCCAGCGACGTGGTGGGAGATATCCAAACATCCACGCTTGAAAGTGATCCACCGAATGAGACCGGAATCTGTGGACAGCTTCAGGGAGGGTGGGGATGGATCCGGCGATGGCATCCAAGACAATCGTGTGGATAGTCCACATGGCGATTGCAACCACCAGAGCACGGAGGGAGGGTGGGAGGGGGAGGCCATTGATGAAGCAAACATATCTCTTGACAGACTGAAGGGATGTGTTTGATCCTGGCCTAGCAGACGTTGGATTTCGCGCCATATTACTTTAGAGGTGGGGCACTTCTCCAGGCGGTGAAACAGCGTTCCATACTGGCCACACACGACACAGGATGAGTGTAAAGCATTAGAGCGCTCAGCTGTACGATACACCCGCCTCAGGCAGCGCCACACATGGGAACGGACTTGAGGCTGCAACAGAGGATGGTGTGCGTATTTCCAGATAGTCTTTTGGGTCTCAGTGGAATAAGGGATGTCCATCATGTCCAGGTAGTCCACCCTGGATAGGACTTGGGGTCGAATGGGGATCACGCCATCATGGATGGGTAGCCCCTGTACCTCTTGTGTGAACTGAGGAGAGGGGCGGCCTCTTTGGGTTGTATGTCCACTAATACGAATTCTCCACTCTGCGCTTCGCATGGAGAGTAGGATTCGTTTGTAGTGGGTTTTGGTCCCGTGAGGACCTGTGGCTGATGTGTGTGATGCGAGGTATTTCATCAGGGAGTGGGGGTTTGATGGATTGTTGAGGCCCAAGGCTCGGGAGAAGTTGGAGCGGGCCGCACAGGACCAGTGTTGGGATGGGAGTGTAGGAGCAGTGACGGCCGCAATCCAGGTGCCTAGGATCTTGGCGGCATGGGCTTTAAAGTCAAGTAGGCCCATGCCACCATGATGATGAGGGCCAAACATGACCTCTAGCCATACTGGTGGAGGGCGGCCTGACCAAAGCCAACCTTGTAGCAAAGCATACAGGGATTTGAAGAAGCTTGGGGAGAAGGGGATGGCGTGGGCTCCAAACCAGACTTTGGATAGGAGCATAGAGTTGGCAAGAACAACCCTGCCAGTGAAGGTAGTAGGGTGGGCTCTGAGAGAGGCGATTCGCTTCGTCACGATGTCCAGTATATGGCCCTCCATTACTGCTGACGCGTATCCTCCTGCCTCCAACCACACGCCCAGATGGCGTACCGGTCCTATGGTAGGTCGCGGCACAAAGGGGAGCACCAGTGGAGCGGTGTGTTTTGAGTTAGTAAGGCGTGGACTTGGGCGAGCAGCTGGGCTGGGTTGGGAACTACTTGCTGGGGCCCAGCAGTTCTGAAACCGACCAAGGAGGATGATTTTGGTTTTGGAGGCGTTCAGTGCCGCATTGCTTACCCGGGAATATTCCTGGATTAGGGCTTCAAGCGCGCGTGCATCTTTATTATTAGACACCCCCACCACGCAATCATCTGCAAATGCCATCATCTTGACAGGGTTTGGCCTGGCACATGGACCCCAGTGAGTTGGGCATTCACATTTCGCAGTAGTGGGTCAAGGCTGAAGTTGTATAAGAGTGGGCTCAGGGGGTCCCCTTGTCGCAGGCCCCTTTGAGGATGGACTACATCCGTTAGGAAACCTGGGCCACGCACAACCATTGTTGCAGATTCCGTGAGCAGCATCAACCAGTTAATGAAGCGGGGAGAGGTAGGCGGAATTGTTGGAGGCAGGCCCTAAGGTATTCCCAGTTTACTCTATCATAGGCCTTTTGTTGGTCCAAGAATACAAGTGCCCCAGAGGCTGTGGACTGACACACATTAGCCACAGAGTGCACGTTATCCCAAATCGACCTTCTGGGGATGAAACCGAATTGTTCTGGAGAGATGGTGGCAGATGCTACAGTCCCTAAACGGTTAGCCATGATTTTTGTTGAAATTTTGGTGTCTGTGTTTGTTAGAGAAATGGGGCACCAGTTGGCTAAGTCTAGCCTATCCCCTTTCTTTTTTTTTAGTACTAGATGGTCTAGCCTATCCCCTTTCTTGAAGAGTGTGACTGTAAAAGCCTCATGTCCTCCTGGTAGGAGGCACATTTACAACAGGCTTTGGTTGAGTGAGGCTAGCAGCAATGGGGATATGTATTTAAAATATTTTTTGTAGAACTTATATGGAATACCATCTGGGCCTGGGCATTTTTGGTTTGGCGCACCGCGAATGGTAGTCCATAATTCGTTTGGAGTAATTAAATTCATTATTTCTGGGTATCAGAAAATGGTGCGGATATGAGCTCTGTCAAGAGATTCCACCATTTCGGCTGGCTGAATTGGTTCGGCTCGGTATAACTTGGAGTGATATCTTTGCGTTTTGATTGCCACTTCGGCCGGTTTGTCCATGATAGAATTATCTGATCTTCGCACCTGTATGCAGGCCACGCTCTGGCGTGGTGCAAAAATTTTTTTGAAGAAGTATGCGGTGCACTTGTCGCCTTTAGTGATGCGTGTGGCCCTGTATTGGACACAAACCCAATGTTTGTGTTGCCTTTCAAGTGCGTTGAGGTGGGCTGCTGCCTCCGCCCACTTCTGGCCCCATGCAGGGCTATATCCTGAGGCTGGAATGTTGGACTCCAAGTGGGCCAATTCCGCCAGTGCATGCAATATAACTGCCAATGTGGCTCGTGAGCGTCTGGATGAGAGATGGTGATAATGGCAGATGGTGTCTTTTTTGAAAGTTGCCCATGTGGAAATGGGGTCCGCGCAAAATGGTGTAACAAACAATTTTGCCAAAGTTGCCTCTTCCACCCACGTGGAAAATCCTGGTGACGCAAGCTCTGGGGGGCAGATTTTGCACCAATGTGGGGCCTTTGCAACTGTGACGGGTAAGTGGTATGTTATCAAGACCAGTTGGTGGTCGGAGAATTCCATTTTCGTTGTTTTGAAGTGGGAGATGTGGGGTTGGAATTTCGCCGGCACTAGAATAAGGTCAATGCGGGTCATGGACCTTAATTGGCCGTTGTGGATGTGGGGACGCGTCATGTTTTTGAGCAGTGGGGTATGTCACAGCCGCGCATCCATTAACCCAAGGGTGGCTTTTAGAACGCGTAGTTCTACGTGACCCTGTGGGGCGTGGGGTGAGGGTGGCCACCGGTCTGTTGGTGAGGTTAGCCAACAGTTCATTTCACTGATTAGGAAAGAATTGGGGGGTAGCGGGAGGGATTTGACCGACGAGAAAAATTCCCGACGCTCTTGTGCACCGTTTGGGGCATAAATGTTGACAATTGTGTGTGCAACATCAGCCCATGAGAAGGTGACACTGAGCACTCAGTCATTTAGGAATGTTTCTGAAGATATAAATTTGAATAAATTGTTTTTCTGAATTAGCACCCCACAGTGCTTTGACCAAAAGGATAGGGATGGTAGGAGCATTGTTTTCCAAGCATCCTCAGAACCTCGTGGACAGTGGGTTTCCTGGATGGCCAGGATATCCACGGGTAAATTATTTTGTAAAAACTCAGTTTCCTAGCCCGGGATGGGGAGGCCTTGAGTCCGGTGATATTCAGCATCCCTAGAGTGAAGGTTTCCCCCATCGCACCTTAGGTGCGAGGGGGTGGGCCCCCTGGCCCACCAGCCTCTTCCAGGTCCCCACGGGCTTTCACAGCAGCGCAGGTATTAGCAGCAACGCTATTGGGGTTTTTGTTAATTTTTGCAGAAAGAGTCATGTTGGCTTTGGCCTTCGCTTTTTGTTTTCCCGACGTCGGACAAATTTTTTGCGGTGCGGATAAGTTCGGTGCACCATCAAGTGGGGCAAAAAAAATTTTTTTGGTTGGGATAGGTCCCAAGTCAGTTTCAACCGGGGCTTAGGTGCAGCGATTGGGTGAGATTGAATCTCCCATCAGATCCTCAGATTGAGTGGCCCGTTCAGCTTGGGCCTCCCAATCTGATTGGGTGAATGATTCCTGAGTTGCTTCCGCCGCGAAGGTCTCCATGTCCTCCTGGCGTTGTGAGTGTGGGATGGTGGTGGTGACCTTGGCCGCTTCCTTGGCCGCAGTCCTATGGGCCTGCTTGGCCTTCTTTCACTCCTGCAGGGAGATGGGCTTTACCAATAGGTAGCAGCCTTGTGCTCCCCACGGGAAAGCCTCTTTGGTGCTTGCAGTTGGTTTGTAGTGCGCCTCTCCACTGGCCATGGCCACCGAGGGGTGCTCTTGGAATGTAACGCCCTCTTTAATGTGGCACGCGTGTGCCTTATGGCCGAACGCGTCATAGTGGGTGCAAATGGGGGGCGCGCTGTCCACAGTTACCCGGAATGGGTGGGTGGTGTGCCCTGCGATGTCAATAAAGGTGGAGTGCGGGATCTGGGTTAGGTCCTTCGCGATCTCCTCAGTTGGGGTAAGAACTGCGATGGCTTTGCCGGTGCACAGGTGTGGCATCAGTGTGAAATGTTGCATTTCAAAAGATTGTATTTCGCCATATATGGCAAGACCATCTTTCAGGTGTTGCTCCAAAATGTCACGTTTTACTGTAGTAGGCAAAAAGTCAAACGTGAGGAAAATTTGGTTTGATTTTGTCCATCTGGTGCATTTAGTTTCAACGACCTGTTGCCCTTTGGGGAGGTCGACCACTACGCACACCGCTGCAGCCTCATCTGCTGCTATTTTGCTTTCAAAACCTAGGTCCAGCCAACCGCGCAACATGGAGTGAGGTGCAACGTACACCGCGGTCAGGAAAAGTTTGTGTATATCTTCACAAAATTTTTCCCATAGGGCCGTTTTTTGGATGTCCAGATACACACAGACTCCAAATTCCACCAATGAAAGTGGCTGGGAATGTGGCGTATTGATGTACTGGTTGCATCATGCTTGCCACGCGAGTCTCTCTGGGGAAATTGTGACTGCCGGTTTTTTTAGATTTTTTTCTATTCCACCAGATTCTCTGGGGCATTTTTGAACGTTAGAGGCCGCGGGCCTTCCACCTGCTCCTCTTGCCTTGCTTGCACAACTTCTCCCAGACATGGGCGCAGACTAATCCCCTCTATGAGATTATCAAACTAGATTTAGTCTTGAATTGAATGGGTTGCAAAAGTGTTTGCAACGAGTAAGAAAAGTCCATGTTAATGATATTATCTCAATTACTATTTAACATATAACCAGTACGCTAAAGACCTATTGGTCATTTCCAAATCACTTCAAAATTTAGTTTTTTCATAAATTAATCTGAATGCTAGATTTTTAAAACAAAAGTACAATTTTTTAGCAATTAAGTGCTCAAAGAATGATATGCCATTGTCCATCAAAAACTGGAAGTAATCTCCTTATGGCCAACTTCAATAATGAAAAAACAGTTGAGTAGCTTCCTAGAAAAAATACCCTTTTTAGATTAACTTTCAACTATAATTAGAATTAGCCTCACCTATTAACCTCTTGACAGAAAAAACACACCATTCAGCTAGCCCTCAGCAGCCAGGAGGCATTTAGTGTAAACTAATAAAATCTTCCCTCCTTATCAATGCTATGGCATACTGATGAGGACAAGTCAAATAATAGTGTCTTGCAATTTATCTGACTCAGAAATAAAAGCAGTACTGCTTGAAGTACATGAAGGATGAGAACACCTGGTAGCATACTTTCTAAAATCTATGGCCAATGGATACTCATGACCATATATGACAAAGATCTGGTTGCGATGACCTGAACATTCATTCACTGACATTACTTCCTTTAAGATCTAGGCACACTGTCACCATATGTACTGACCACAAGACCATGACCTATTAACATAAACATCAAAAGCTGTTCCAGAGACAGAATAGGGCCCAATGAACCTTGCTAAGCTTCAATTATAAATAAAAATTCACCTGAGGACCCGCACAAATCCTCATGGACGTCCTCATATGAAACCCCATCGTGGGATAAGACAAGGCCAAGAACCCAACCTTACCACAGTTATCACCTGATAAAATTTGAACTTTATCCCTTCAACCATTTTCACCAGCATTTTGTGCGTCCCCAAATAACAGACAATCATGACCAGGGTGGCACCTATAGGAATCCAACTGAGTTCTTTCTCACTGATGCTTTATGCTGCTGGATTCCACAACGGTTTATTTAAATAAAAAATAAAGCACTTATAAAAAGCTGGGTTGTATAAGATCTTTATTATGTAGCACGGGATAAGAAAGAAAAAAACGAACACTCAATATCTGACCAGTCAGTATTTAAGCTGTATCAAGGGCCATAGGGAATTCAATAGTAAGTTCAGATTTGCTTGTAAGGTCCAAATAAGGAGATATGTAAATTCAGCTTATTGGAGCTCGAAAACCTCAATTCACTTTAGCTAAATGATGGAAGGGGAATTATTATTTAAGATGATGTACCCATGGGGTAACAATTTTATAAATTTCAGCCAATCCCCATTAGCTAAAATTATTTCACCTTAGGGGACCTCCGCCATGCCTATAAATTGGGGTGGTCCCCTCTTAAGTGTTTGAAGGAAATTGGATGTGGCAGGGGGAGAAACCACTGATGGACTCCCTAGGTTCCCTCGTGTGGTCAGGGAAATTTGACTGCCCAACTTCGTGCTAATTTCCCGTTTAGTATTCATAACAGTGTTACAATAAATTGTGGGGTTCAACCAAGAATCGGCCATGGTTTTTTGGCTGATAAAATCGTTATTATTAATTTTAATACTATTGATATCTTAGACTTATAAATGTCAGACATCTGCCCTCCTCGGCCTATTTTTCCCCAAAACATTCTTATTTGAAGCTGGGAGGGCAGATGTCTGACATCTCCCCTTAAGAATGTTTTGGGGAAAAATAAGCTATAGGAAGTGACCAAGTACCAGATTGATGGTAATCCCTGTAGCCAAGGAATGTATAGAGTATTCATTTCCTCTCTTATGTGTTAGTGTAAGGACCCTCCCAAATTAATCTAAGCTTACTTCTTCGAGTTGTGATGCAGTTATGGTAGTATAGTACCATGTTAGACACTTGGAATATAATTAAGGGGGTTAGAACTCATTAGCAGCCTTCTCTTCTTTAGTCACCATTTTCGTTAAGTTTTTTATAGCCTCAGATTGAAGGTGGATGATGCACTGAGCCAATCTTCTCATGACTTTCCCATGTTCTTCAACTCTAGAAAATAATCTTTATTAACAAGAGGGCAGGTATTCCTGGTTCCCGCACATACAAGACATGAAATAGAGCATTTTAAAAATCTGGTGATAGCTAATCTGGTATGCCATAAGAGCACTGGGGTAGGTATTGATCCTAGTGAATAGGATCAGAGGAGGCCATTTTACATAGAATGGAAACCAAGGTTCCATTGTCTCTTTCCACTGTTTCATTCATAGATGAATTGTATGGAGCCAAGAAAAGTTGTTGGGCTCCCATTGAGGTAGCCAGGTTTTTAAATACTCTGGAGGTGAAGTTCTTACCATTTTCACAGAGTAATACTTGGGGACAGCCATTATGAGTTAACATATTTTGATGTAGGAACGTTGCGGTGGCCTTGGCCGTTTGAGCAGTAAGAGCCACGGCTTCAACCCACTTAGTGAAGTGATCAATAGCTATGAGAAAAAATCTGTTTCCACAAGTAGTCTGAGGGAGGGAACCTACTACATCCAAACTGATGGAGTGGAAGGGTTTTTGAGGGGTAGTTGGTTAAATTTTGGTACTTAGTCTTTAAACAAGATTGCTTCTTACATGTAAGGCAGGCTTCCAAGATGTCAACAATTGATTCCATAATTCCATCCCAATAAAACTGATCTTTAATTAACTCATAGGTTTTTTTGCCCCTCAATGATTAGAGTGAAGTGAGCTCCTAGGATAGTAGGTACTCGTTCTGAGGGCCAAAGGTAAGAGCCATTTTGCTCCACCTGCTTATACAACTTTTTGTTCTCCACTTTGGTGTTACAGGAGTGCCGGTCTAACATCTTCTGGACAGTCTAATCATCATCCCATTCATTTGGGGTCATTAAGAGTTCATGTAGCCTCTCCGCCTCAATATTATCCAAGTGAAGGAATGGCAGCTGAGTCAACCCATCAACATTCATGTGACAGTTTCCAGCACGGTGTTCAATCTTCATACCATAATGCTGGAGCTTTAGAGACCAGCAAGCGAACCGGCCAGTAGGACACTTCATATTCTGTACCCATTTTAACGAAGCATGGTCATTATACAGTGAAGGTGGTCCCATATAGGAAAGGGCGGTAATACTCAACAGATAACAAAATGGCAAGGCACTCCTTCTCTGTAACGCTGTAGTTGCGTTTCACCTTTAAAAAACATCTTACTGAAATAGGATACAGGAT